>SNQJ01S0046421.1:109159-130135 GCA_010110895.2 Picea sitchensis
TAAATCTAATCTCAAAACCCACTTTTGGGTTAATTCCCTAAGTCAACTCATGTCTCCTCAAAATCACCAAAAAGGTAATTTAATGTTCACTTTTGCCAAAAAGTGACATAATGTACTTTAACCAAAGTCAATGTACAAATAGATATAAAGTACTAGAACAAAGTGCCAAATAACTTTCCCACATGTGCTAAGGAGGGAAAACACATGGGGAACACCTCCTCAGGTACTAAACTCAACAACGTCAACTAGCTCCGATACCACTTTATCCAAAAAGATCCTTTAAACGACAATGGTTGAGTTATTTAGCATGTGTTAAATTAACCATTTAGGAAGTTGAATGAAAGGGGAAGAATTATAGAAGAAACATAGCAGCCATATAAACATGTACAGATCTGGAAATCAACATGAAGAACATCAAACCATAAAACACCAAAGTGATAACGGAGTTCGGCAATTTTGCCTACGTCTCCGGGCCTTTGTCTTAGTGGGTGAGGCTTTCTTATTTCTGTTCAAACCTTTAAAAGTACATCACAACAATTCCAAAAATGTTACAAACTGATCTGGTCTTGTTCTACCAGATCTCTAGAACAAAACAAAACTGACAGCACTGAAATCGGATAAACGAAGCTCCCATAAATGGCCTGCAAAGGTGCTCTCCTCAATGGCTTCCCTGCATAAAAATGGCTTTGGCTTAGAAAATATTTAGCATAAAACTATTATGAACCTTCATTAGCTTCAAGAACCTCCTGGTTTATATAGGAATGAAGTGGGTAACAAACCCCCAACTTCTCTCCAAGATCTGGCCTCAAAAAGGGCCCAATATCCCCCAATATTGGCCAAATTCCTCTCAAACAGGCCTAAAATCCATTAAAAAATCGTAATACAAAGTTTAAAACCCATAAATAACACATAATGAGGGCGTAGACCCTTTTTCTCTAGCTCCTGGTCACTTGGGTGCCACCCATGTGGCCCTGACCCTATTGGTGCGTTGGTCTATCCCTTAAGTCCCTCTGCTTTTGGTCCTGATCATATGGCTGGCCCATGTGGCCTTGGGCTTTTCCTCCACGCACAAATGGTTAGAAGCCTGGCCCCTGGTCTAGTGCCTTGGTCGGCGGGATAGCCTGAACTACCGGGCACTATCAATTACCCATGCGAAGGTATCAACGAAGTGGCCCTGGGTCATATAGCAGAGTAATAGGACCAGGTTCTGGGGGTTGGAATAAATGTTATAACCGCGCACAAACAAGTGTATCAAGTGTGGGCATATGGTAAACCGTAGAACCGGGGGTTGGGGCTATGCCCTATCCCTTTATCCACCGGTTATACAAACCTTTGCAACTTAAATATAATCTTAGCGCATAAGGGTTAAGAAACACTTGGTAGGCGAGTTGGTAGCCTGACCTACGTGAAGTCTTGGTGCCCATGGAGGTCCACAGTTTGAACCCAGTGGACTCCAAAACAACTTTTTCCAAAAACAACCAATGACCAATAAATGGGTGTTGCGTGGCAGCCCATGTATGGGCCACATGGCACCTTCCCATTCACCCAATCCGATGCCACACGTCAATCTCACAGTAGTCCACCTATCTACCGAGTTGTTAGCCCAGTCCCCTGCCACTGTACCTTCCACGTAAGTCGTACAAGCGTGCAATGTGTCACCCTTGCAGTGGTGACACGTGACACTCCCAAATTGGTCCACCTATACCTTCCTAGTCAACAACTTGTCCACGTCACTATACGGTCAGCTGCCACGTGTCTGTTGATATTATGGTAGCTTCGGGAGGTATGAACCTCTATTGTGACCTTTTACAATATTAGAATGTTCTGAAAGGAAGCAAAGAAATAAAGGAAACCCTAGAAAATATGTCGGCTGGAGAAATATAATTAATATGAATTAATTAGTACCCAGAAGGATAAGTCGGCCCAGGCAAGCCTACCAGAATTACTATAAATACAGGGCATCAGTCTCTCATTATACACACTTCTCATAATTGCAGAGAGCAGTTTCTGCACACTGCAGTCTAGCAGTTTTGTGCGCAAGTCCTAAGGAAGGTACTGCGCCAGTTTTTGGGTGAGACTATCTGTTCAGCTTGGTTACTTCTTTCTTGGTGCATTAGCCTCTCTTGGCTATTGGATTGTTACCAGGATTCTTTTCTCTGTCATGGTCAAGGTGCTCGGAGGGTGGCTTCGGCCTATGGTTGGGTGACAAGGGTATTGTCAATGGTAAAACGAGCACAATCATTTATATTCTAATAGGTTATGGGCCCACACCTCCTTCATTCAGTCTAAACGTTGGAAGGAAGCATAGACGCTAGGATGTTGAGCTCGTTGAGGCACTGTTGTTAGGGTTACTAGCAGGAGCAGCTTCCAAAGACATTATCGCTAGGGTTACTAGCAGAAGCAGTTGCAGAAACCCTAAATCTCAAATCCGACACCTTGTGATGGAGCATCTCTCTCAAAGAGAAGATATTCAGATGTGCCCTAACTCAGCGCACCTTTTGGCCCTCTCAGAAGACAGAAACGACGAAGTTGAAGTTTTGGATCAAGGCATGACCAGTTTCCAGTCAACCGAAGACATGAGTAAAACAATCAGTGTTCTACACTACTCAACACTCACTGGAACGATTGAAGATGACATGTGGATAATCGATAGTGGAGCTTCTAGGCACATGATGGGAGATCAAGCTAGACTCTCAAATCTAAATGAGAAGAAGACCTCGTACGAGGTAGAGCTTGGAGACAAAACCACTTACCCCGTGGAAGGATTTGGACAAGCCTCCATCAAAATGAAAACATGTAACTATGTTCACTTAAGCAATGTTTTATATGTACCTGGTTTAGAAAAGAATCTTGTATCCATATCCGACCTAGAAGACAAAGGAAACAGAATAGCCTTTGTGGATTGAGAAGTATTATCATGGAATAAAGACTCCAGCATAGAGAATGCTAGGGTTATCGGAAGTCGTGAAGGAAATTTGTACATAATACTAGAACAAAATGAAGAAGCTCTTGTACATGACGAAGTCAACCCTAATGAACTTTGGCATAGAAGGTACGATCATATTAATTATCAAGCATTAACCTTTCTCAAAAGAATGGTTGAAGGAATACCAGAGTTGCAGTCTACACATGAAGGAATCTGCAAAGCATGTGCCCTTGGGAAGAATATCAAGAAACCATTCCCAAGCAACAGTAACAGATCTAAGGAGATTCTAGATTTGATACACTCAGATGTTTGCGGTCCGATGCCAATAAAATCTCTAGGAGGATCTTCTTACTATGTAATCTTCATAGATGACTATTCACTAAGGACTTGGTTATACCTACTGAAGACAATCGATGAAGTATTCAGCAAGTTTCAAGAGTTCAAAGCAGAAATAGAAAACCTCACGAATAAGAAGATCAAGACGCTAAGAACCGATAATGGTGGAGAATACACATCAAAGTAATTCATTGCATTTTGAAAATCAGCAGACATTAGGAGGGAGCTGATTGTTCCTCATAATCCTCAACAAAATGGTGTAGCAGAAAGAAAGAACAGATCCATTGAAGAAACCGTAAAATCCTTACTAAATGATCAAGGTCTATCCATGTTCTTATGGGGAGAAACAACAATGACAACAATATATGTGCAGAACAGAAGTCCCCATCGTATATTGAAGGACATGACACCAGAAGAAGATTTCTCGGGTAAGAAACCTAATGTGGAAAATCTAAGAATATTTGGATCTCTTGTTTACTCTTACATTCCCAAGGACAAGAGGAATAAACTAGAACCTTCAGGAAAGAAATGGATATTCGGGGGATACAATGATTCATACAAAGCTTATAGAATATATATTCCAGAACAACACAAGATCGAAGTCAGCAGAGACGTAACATTCAATGAGAAGATGGCCTTCAAGAAATCCATAGAAGAAACTATAGAAGAAGAAGATATTGAAGAACTTAACGAAGAAAGCACAGAAAACGAAAATGACGAAAAGAAACTACCTGATCATCCTATGGAACCATGTGAAAACATTGATTCAAATATCGTACCTAAGACCAAGAAAAGACCAGCTTGGCTTGAAGCTACCTTACAAGATGCAGAAAGACTCAAGGTTCCAGAAGGAACATTCAGAAAGAGTAAAAGACCTAAAAGATTCTCAAGTTATGCAACATACATGACGAAGCTTCTAGATGAAAAACCTACCACATTTGAAGAAGCAGTTCAAAAGGGACAATGGAAAGAAGCTATCACGGAAGAGCATCAATCCATTATGAAAAATGAGGTATGGGAAATCGTACCAAGACCTAAAGAAAAATCAGTGGTAACTTCAAAATGGGTGTACAAGATCAAACATGCAACAGACGGAAGCATGGATAAATACAAGGCAAGATTCATAGCTAGAGGGTTCTCCCATAAGGAGGGAGAAGATTATGATGAAATGTTTGCTTCAGTGGCTAGATATACTTCCATCAGAGCTATCATATCTCTTGTCGCTTCCATGGGATGGAACTTACATCAAATGGATGTAAAGACATCTTTTCTCAATGGAGCTATTGAAAAAGAAGTATATATTGAACAACCTCAAGGGTTTGAGGTACATTCCAGAGACACTCACATTTGCAGATTAAAGAAAGCTTTATATGGGCTCAAGCAAGCTCCAAGGGCTTGGTATGTCAGAATGGACAGCTATCTAACAAGACTTGGTTTCACCAAGAGTCATGCAGATCCAAACATTTACTATAAAGTCGTGGACAATGCACCTGTAATCCTACTACTATATGTTGACGATCTATTCATAACAGGTGAAGAGTCTCTCATCATCCAGTGCAAGAAGGAATTAGCTTCTGAATTTGATATGAAAGATCTAGGTCCCATGCATTATTACTTGGGACTAGAAGTATGGCAGAAGCGTGGTGAAGTATTCCTTGGACAAGGAAAGTACGCAATAAAGATCCTTTAGAAATTTGGAATGATGGATTGTAAGTCCATGGACACTCCTATGAATGTGGATATAAGAAAAGTGAAAGATCCAGATTCTAATCCAGTAGACCCATCTCTATATCGACAACTAATTGGGTCATTGATGTATTTGGTAAATACTCGACCAAACATTTTCTTTGTCGTAAATACACTAAGCCAGTTCCAGGTGGAACCAAGACATGAACATTGGATAGCTGCAAAGCATGTATTAAGATATATTCATGGGACAATAAACTATGGCTTGAGATATACCGCATCCAGTGATATCCAACTTCATGGATTCACAGACTCTAATTGGGAAGGAAGTGCAGACAGAAAGAGCACTTCAGGTATGTGTTGCAACTTGGGCTCTGTTATGATATCTTGGGGCAGCAGGAAACAGAAGTTTGTCGCACTCAGCATAGCAGAAGCAGAGTATATGGCAACATGTGAAGCATGCATAGAAGCAATATGTTTAAGGAAGTTAATCTCTGATTTATTTGATCAGATTCCAGAATCGACCATAATATATTGTGATAATCAGAGTTGTATAAGATTATCAGAACATCCTGTGTTTCATGAAAGGTCAAAACATATTGAGATCAAATACTACTTTATTCGAGATAAATCCCATGAAGGAGAGGTAAAGCTCAAGTATATCCCCACTGATGAGTAGACAACAGATATTCTGACAAAACCTCTATCCAAAATAAAGTTTGCATATTTCTGAGAGAAGATGGGGATCGTGGAAATAACTGCCTTAGTTGAAAGGGAAGAAATTACTCTCCAGTTTGGGAGGGAGCACTGAAAATATTATTGAAGACATTTATTTTTGTGATTGAAAAATAGTCCAGCTTGGACAGATTCTTTCATGTTCGAAAAGTGGATTGAGATTTCTGACGGACAGCGATTTCCCATTGTGGTTAACATGGGAAATGATCCAGATTGTTGATGTATCATAGACAATGACTTCCCATTGTGGTTAACATGGGGAGTGGTCTAGGGCAGTCTCTCTTCTTGAGGGTTACTCAAGAAGACT
Source organism: Picea sitchensis (assembly GCA_010110895.2). Taxonomy (NCBI): domain Eukaryota; kingdom Viridiplantae; phylum Streptophyta; class Pinopsida; order Pinales; family Pinaceae; genus Picea; species Picea sitchensis. The sequence goes on from SNQJ01S0046421.1 coordinate 115,150, forward strand.
AGCCCGCCTCACCAGACAGCGATTTCTCATTGTGGTTAACATGAGGAATGGTTTGTTTTGGAGGTTGATACAGGACAGTCTTTTCCTCTTGTGGTTAACAGAGGAAATGGTCCGGACAGTCATTCCTTAGGGTTTATACATTCTCTCTAGGGTGCACTTTGATTAGTGTATGAGCAATGGCGAGGTGGGGGAATGGTCTAGAGTTTAGCTTGTCGAGGGACAAACATTCCCTAGGGCTGATTCATTCTTTCCAGGTTGCAGTTTGTTTAGTTCCGGAGGAATGGTCGAGGCTCATCGAAACAATCATTCTTCCTTGTTTGAGAAGAATAAGGCGGATAGCCCAGCTCAGAAATCAGAAACAATCATTCTTCCTTGTTTGAGAAGAATAGGGCAGATAGCCCATTGTTGATGTTCTATACTGAGGGCAGATATTCTTTCAGATCTCACAGATGTGAGTGAAAGATTGGCCCAGATGGTTCAGTTTATTTTAACAATATTTTATGTGCAGGTTTTCATCAGATGATTGTTATGGAGACTGCCTGTATCCAGACAGTAGAGATATACTACTGTGGTGGATATGTTCCACTGTTTGTGACTATGTGTCACGGTTTGAATAGTTGTGTACTACCGTGGATAGACACAATTGTGTTCTATCAATTGATATTGTACTAGTTGTCATAGGAGATTATCCAGTTGGATAATAATGACGGTTCTCGTGATACTACCAGTTGAATGGTCTGTTTGTGCTCAAGACCATACCTCCCTAGCTAGGAGGGAGTGTTGATATTATGGTAGCTTCGGGAGGTATGAACCTCTATTGTGACATTTGACAAGATTAGAATGTTCCGGAAGGAAGCAAAGAAATGAAGGAAACCCTAGACAAGATGTCGGCTATAGAAATATAATTAATATGAATTAATTAGTACCCAGAAGGAGAAGTTGGCCTAGGCAAGCCTACCAGAATTACTATAAATACAGGGTGTCAGTCTCTCATTATACACACTTCTCAGAATTGCAGAGAGTAGTTTTTGCGCACTACAGTCCAACAGTTTTGTGCGCAAGTCCTAGGGAAGGTACTGCACCAGTTTTTGGCTGAGACTATTTGTTCAGCTTGGTTACTTCTTGCTTGGTGCATTAGCCTCTCTTGGCTATTAGATTGCTACCAGGATTCTTTTCTCTGTCAAGGTCAAGGTGCTCGGAGGGTGGCTTCGGCCTATGGTTGGGTGACAAGGGTATTGTCAATGGTAAAACGAGCACAATCCTTCATATTCTAACAGTGTCACCTCCAGACGCTTCCACATCAGCATGACGTCATGCTGACGTCAGCGTTGACTTTTTGCTTGTTTTGCAAAATGAACAGATCGTGATATCTGGGACATACGACATATGTTTGAGCCCATTGAAGTTGTGTTGGGTTCGTATCAACGAGGCCTACGCACACGTATGTTTTGAAGTCATTCTGAACACTTTGATTTTTAGGCCTTCCTGGACCCAATTTGGTCTCGAGATCCAATTCTAGATCAAGTAGTCCCCTCTATGAAGGCTTCGCTCGCTTGAGCCTCGCTCGCTTGAGCCTCGCTCGCTTGATCTAGATCTGCCTCGATCACTCGATTGTCACTTGATGAGGATTTGTTGTAAGTCTGGAGATGGCATTATGTGTTGATCTCGTCTTCGTACATTTTCTCTGTGGCTTAACCAGGGGATTATTTTTCTATCCATTCTACTTTTCGTTTACTTTTTCTTCCAAGCTTTGGAACTAATTTAATACTTAGATTTTCCTATAACATTTTCTTGTACTTGAATGTTGTACCAAAATTCTTTATAACTGACTTTTAGTTTATTAATATAAGAAGGATTTAGTACTTGATACTATTATTAATCTACACTAATCTACTTCGACGGGACTATTATATTTCCAGTTCTGGTCGATCCTTGTTGGCATAATTTTCGACAGACTTTGCCAATAGGTTTCTCATCTCTATGTATTCTACTTCTTTAAACGAGCACAGTTAATTACTTTTCTTAATGGGTGCCCCAACAAATTTCAATGTTGAACTGCGCCTGTCGGTCGAATATCTTCTATAACATAAGGACCAAGCCATGTTGTTTCTAACTTCCTGGGTTTTCCTTTGATTCGACTGTCATATAGTAGAACTAGGTCTCCATTTTTTTATCTCCTTTTTAGATGATGATCGTGCCATGCTTTTTGTTGTTGTTTTTGAAATGATTGGTGGTGCATTGATATTAATATTCATTCTTCCAACTTATTCAATTGGTAAAGGTGGTCATGTCTACGTCTGTCTTGGTCAAATTTAGCAACAATTGCTACTCTGTCTAAGTTAGCCTAGAAGTGAAGTGGTATCACAACTTCTTGTCCATAGACAAGCTTAAAGGTATTATTTCCAGTGGATCGCTTATAAGCAAATCTATATGCCTATAATACTACAGGGATTTTTTCGTCCCAGTCATTCTTGTCGATGCCGCAGATTTTAGTGAGTCCTTTATGTAGTGTCTTATTAAATACTTCAACTGCACCATTTGCTTGGGGATGGTATGCCTTTTTTCTTCTGTGATCAATGAGAAATTTCTTTAGTAGGACTTGGATTGTCCTATTTACAAAGTGTGTCCCTTGGTCACTGATTAGTATTAGTGGACATCCAAATCTTGTGATTTTGTTCTCATAAATAAATTTCGTTGCAACCTCTTTAGTGCATGTTTCGATTGGTTATGCTTCTACCCACTTAATCACATATTCAAATGCAGTGATAATATATTTTGTGTTTGCTCTCTTTGCTCTTTGAGGAAATGGACCAACTAAGTTGATGACCCAGATTTCAAATGGTCGATTAGGATTGAATCACTGTAATGGAATTTCATTCTTCCACAATGATTGACCCATTATTTGATAACTATCAGATTTCTTGACCTATTCTCGGCAATCCTTATGCAGAGTTGGCCACCAAAAACCCCCCTGAAGAATCTTTTGTGTTGTCGTGTCGGCCTGAAAGTGGCCCCCGACTGGCCCTGCATGTGCCTCAATAATGTCTTCTCTTTCATGTTCTAGAGCGCATCTCCTTAAGACTTCATCATGTCCCATTTTGTATAAATATTTGTTTATGATTATGAATGGTGTTGCTTTTAGAGCAAACACTTTCTTTTTATTTGTTGAGAGATCTTTGGATGCCTTTCCTTCCTCCAAGAAATTTGTTATTTCTTCCACATCTTTTGGTGCTTCTTCGACACAGAATAGATGTGTGTCTGGAAGGTCGTCCTCTATGTTGGTTGGATCCTCCCCTATCTCAAGTCGGGACGGATGGTCGGGCTTGACATTCTTTTTCCCAGGACAGACGATTATATCGAATTCAAATTCTTGGAATAGTCATAACCAATGATAATTTTTTTCTTGATGAACACATTTATTGACTAAATATTTTAATGCCTGATGATTTGTAAAGAATGTGAATGGGTTTGCTAGTAAGTAGTGTCGAAATTTCTGCAAGGAAAATATCATCGATAAGGCTTCCCTTTCTGTGGTCAAGTAATTCCTTTCTTCTTTATTCATCTTCTGACTGTCATACACATTTGTGTGGTCCATTGTGTCATCGTATGGTTGTTTTAGAACTGAACTGACAACAACATTTACAAAGGAAGATACTAGCATATTTTCAAAGGGAAAAAATCTGCAGTGCAATAACCTTGAAAGAGAGTTCAAGCCCTAAGAAACCCTAGAAAAAATGGTCATCCAAAGATCCTAATTTCATTGCTGCTAAGAAACCATGAGCAATGCCACTAGCCAAAAATATTCAGATCAACAAGTGAAGCCAACCCTTGAAGGGCATTTAAAACCCAACGCAATATAAGGTTTGGCGCGACCGTAAATGAAGATCACACCAATATTGTCAACATCCTCCCTTAGTTTGAATAAGGGGCATCAACAGAAGAGACCACATCACAATATTCACATCGCCCACTACTATTTAATAAGGGCCATATAAGAAATATATTACATAGCATCCCCCCTGAACACCATATCTCCCACACCAACATGATCCCACAAAATTGTGAAGATGGCCTCTAGCAAAGGTATAAGAGAGACTTGCAAGATAAGATATGAACGAGTCATCAACCTCTGTATACAAAATCATAGTAGAAGGGGTGAAAACATAATACAGAGGAGAAAAACCCATCAAAACACGCGTCTATTCAAGGTACAAAGATCAACACAAGTTGTCCCTCAAAATGGAATTGTTGAATATAATGCATCCAGAATGGACCAACATAATAAAGAGAAAGATCCACTAAAAGATACTAGGAATCCCAACTGAACAAAGTTCATTTAATAAATATAAAATGAACAACTTTTAATTCATAAAATGAATATCCAAAATAAATAAGATGACATAAAAGAATCCATATGGAGTAAAATAATGTATTAAAGATGATGATTGAGTAATACAATGTCATGTGACAATATACTTATAATATGGACTAGTCATAATAGTTGATAGGTCATGTCTTTTACTTAGGATGTGTCACTATTATTATTATTTATTTGATATATTTATGTTCATTATATTGCCTATCCATTTAAGATGCTTTGATCTATAGGCAAATCATTTGCAAGAAGCAGTGAAAAAGATCCTCACTAACCATGAATACGAACTTCATCGAATATAACATCTCTTCTTCAATCACCTTGTGAATCCAAGGATCACATAGACAATATGTTGAAATATGGCCCATTCACTTAATCCAAAAATTCTAAGATATGAAACTAATGGAGTCATATCTTGAACATCAGGGGAATAGGTTTTCTCTAGGTACATCCCCAAACCCTTGTTCCAAAGAATGGCAGTTATTTGATTTTCGCAAATATTGTAATTAACCCCATTTAATGGGGAAACCATTCATTGTGAGTCCATAAGTTCAACAACAAGGAACAAGCCCCCTGTGAAGTCTTAAAAAAAAATTCCTTTTATAGATCCAAGAGAAAGGGAGATACCAGCTTATTTTCAAAGAAAATCTACAATGCAATGGCCTTGAAAGAGAGTTCAAGCCCTAGGAAACCCTAGAAAAAGTGATCATCCAAAAATCCTAGTTTCACTGCTGGTAAGAAGCCATGAGCAATGCCATGAGCCAAAAATCTTTGGATCAACAACAAAAGTAATCCCTTTAAGGGGAGTTAAAACTCAACTCAATATAAGGTTCACCATGGTCGTAAATGAAGATCACACCCCTATTGTCAACATCACCCCCTTAATCTGAATAGGGGGGGCACTGAGAGAACATGCTACATCATTAGATTTGCATCCCCCCTTACTATTTAACAAGTGCCATATAAGAAATATAATACATAGTATCCCCCATGAACACCATATCCTCCACACCAACACGATCTCACAAATTGGTGAAGATGACCTCTAGAAGAGGAATAGAACGAGAGACTTGCAGAATAAGATGTGGACAAGTCATCAACATCTATATACCAAGCCACTGTAGGAGGGGTGGCATTATAATGGGCAAGAAAAAGATCCACCAAAACACTCTAGTCGATTCAAGGTACAAAGATCAACACAAGTTGTCCCTTAAAATGGAGTTGTTGAATGTAATGCATCTAGAATTGACCAACATAATAAAGAGAAAGATATACCAAAACATACTAGGAATCTTAAATGAACAAAGTTCATTTAATAAATGTAAAATGAATTACTTAATCCATAAAATCAATATCCAAAATAAATAGGATAACATAAAAGAACCCATATGGATTAAAATAATGTATTCAATATATAATGTGAGAGATGATGATTGAATAACACAATGCCATATGATGGTGTACTTATACTATTGACTAGTCACAATGGTTAATATGTATGTCCCTTGAATAGGTCATGTCTTTTAGTTAAGATGTGTCATTATTATTATTATTATTATTATTATTTATTTGATATATGTATGTTCATTACATTGCATATCTCTTTAAGATGCTTTCATCTATATGAAAATCATTTGAAAGTAGTGAAAAAGACTATCGCTAACCATGAATAGGAACATCAAAGATAACATCTCTTATCCAATCACCTTGTGAGTGAAAGGATCATATAGACAATATGTCGAACTATGGTCCCTTCACTTAATCCAAAAATTCTAAGATGTGAAAGTAATGGAGTCGTATCTTGAACATTTGGGGAATGGATTTTCTGTAGGTACATCCACAAACCCTTGTGCTCCAAAGAATGACAATTATTTGATTTGCCCAAATATTATAATTAACCCCATTTAATGGGGCAAACATCCATTGTGAGTCCATAAGTTCAACAACAACAAAGAACAAGGCCCTGTGAAGTCTTAAAAGGTTTTTCCTTTATAGATCCCAGAGAAAGGGAGAAACCAACATATTTTCAAAGAAAAAAATATACAGTGCAATGGTCTTAACAAAGAGTTTAAGCCCTATGAAACCCCAAAAAAAATGATCATCCAAAAATCCTAGTTTCACCACTACTAAGAAGCCATGTGCAATGCCACTAGCCAAAAATCTTCGGATCAATAACTGAAGTAATCACTTGAAGGGTAATTAGCACCATGAGAAACCCTAAAAAAATAGATCCAAAAACCCTAGTTCTGCAGCACATAGGAAATCCCACTAGAAAAAAGTCTTTGGATCCATTTTGCTAAATTAGTTGAAAAGGATTTCCCAAAACATTGGTTTTCTAGTTACAAAAGTGATGCAACTAGCGAAATAGTCTTGAATCAACACACTAAGAAGTGATTTGCAACCCCGATTCTACAATGAAAAATCCTAGCGATGCCACTAACCAAAGAGCCTAAGATCAACTCAAGGAAAATGCCTTTAGTAGGCATAAATGGAAAATGTCTTAAGAGGTCACAGGTTCAAATCCAGAGGGGGGTAGGGTATGTATACCTTCGTAGACTTTACCAGTCAAATTGTTGGGCGGAGGGGGGTCCCTTGTCCCACAAACAAGGGGGTCTCATACACCAATTTGGTATGTTGGCTTGGCCGTGACCTTAAAAATAGATTATTATTGTTATTATTATAATATCAGTGAATCTTGAAAAGGTAAACCTCCAAAGAAAATGCTCTTCCTTCAGCGCAAAATAGATCTCTAGAACAACATTAAAATTCCTAAGAATAGACACCTAGAATAAACCAGCAAGGAAACCCTCATGCTGGGCGCTCCAATCCCACAGAAAACATGCAAAATATCTCCAAAATAACACATAAACCAAGATCAACTAGTTTCAAATAAAGAGCTCTTCTCTAGCCAATAACAACACCATGAAAACAGGGCAATACTCCTCAAGTTAGGCACCATTTTGCATGCGAACTTTGGTCATAAAAACACCAACATAATCATCCCAAAAGGAACACTCTAACCAAAATCTCTATTAAGGGAGGTTCACATCCACTAAGAGAACATATCAAGATTCAAAAGGGAGATAGGATCAAATGGAACCAACCAACAAACTCAAATTCTACAATAAGAGAAAATAAATAACATCACTAGGGCAGCGATAGAGAAGCGAAGTATAGCGCAGCCCTAGGAGAGAGAAAAACCAACCAAATACAAGAGCAATAAAGAGATAGAACCCAAGAACAAGTGAACTATAATTTATGGTGCTCGTAAGCTAAATCAATTTTATAAAGAATGAAAAAATGATCACATTATATGAAATATTACGAATGAGAGTTGTGCATATATATGCAACTCAAGGGGTAGGGTGTTTTCCCCAATAGGGGTTTTGGGGCCACATTGACTAGGTTGACCTTAACCAAACCTAAATATAGGAATGAGATTGGCCTTGGCCGAAAGTAAAGCTTACACGATTTTCAACAAATTCATGGCATTTTCTTTTATCATAGGCAATTTTGGTGTCATGCCTTGTGAGCCCTCTTTGGCTTGTGATTGTTATCTATGTGATGTCCACAATACAATGATATTCCCATGTTAGGATTTTGTTCCAAATTAGTACTCCTTATTCCACTTGTCCCCTCTTGTGTACTCTATTGTTTATAAGGGTTTGCCAATGAAAACAAAAGAAAAGGAAAAGTACATGAATTTAATCAATCATTTTGTAATTGTTCTCATGGCATTCATGACATATCAATGGTCTCCATCCAATAATCGAACTAATAAAGTATTGATTTCCTCGTCAAATGAATTAGTTGAGGCACCCTTAAATTATTGGCTTATTCAAAAAGTGATAGATAGTTAAGTAGGGAAAATTGTTGGATTGGTGAATGCAGGGTGTTGTTATTGCCCCCACTGGGGTTTGATTCCCCCAAGTAACATGTTTCTCGATGTCTCAGCTTCTGATAGGCGAACTAACATGTTTGTCCGGAGTCCACTCAAAGTCACCATTCAGCAAGGAAGGGTTGAATTTAAGGAGGATGACTGATCTTTAAAACAGATAAAAGACTTGTATAATTAGTAAGTGATTACAATAAATCCACAAAGTACTGCCACTATTCACTCCAAAAAATAAAATTGGAGCATCTATAGCTACAGTGCTTCAAATTTGAAAATAACGATCCATTGAACCTTTCAGCCAACCTGACTTATCTTGTCAATGACTTACAATGTTCATAATAACCTATTAAAAATCCAGTGAAGATCCACCCAAAAACTGCCAAATCTGAAGTGGGTTAGAAACCAAAAGGAGAATGTCATAAGATACATTGACTGCAACTAAATCCTTCCGAGATAAAACACAATCCAAATCTCACACTCTAGAAGACTGCAATAATTTAAAGAAAAGGAAAAAGATATGAAATTTAAGGCATAGCTGAATGGTACAAATTTCTTCTTAGGAACTTTACATGCATATAAGCCTTTTGACATTTTTTAAAGTGTCATTGCAGATAGTTGCAGAACCTGACGATATGACAAGCTGCCCTTTTTGAATTTTCAGAGCTTTTCACTGCAGATGGGTGCTTCACTTGAGGATGAGAGAAACAGCCCCATGAAGTATGTAACTACTGATGCATATTATTCATCGTCAGATTCAGCAAAGAAATCTGGCTCATCAGGCTTCTGTAACTTGGGCAATTGCATATTATTCATCGTCAGGTTCAGCAAAGAAATCTGGCTCATCAGGCTTCTGTAACTTGGGCAATTGCATATTATTCATCATCAGGTTCAGCAAAGAAATCCGGCTCATCAGGCTTATGTAACTTGGGCAATTGCATATTATTCATCATCAGGTTCAGCAAAGAAATCTGGCTCATCAGGCTTCTGTAACTTGGGCAGTTGATCAGTTGAACAATCGGAATTGACAGCCTTCAGCCTTTGAGCCCCTCTCCTTGTATTTGCAGCGAATCGAGAGGCCAATATTGTGGCCCCTAGACTTGGATTATGGTGAGGAACTTTGGCCATGGCTGTGACTGAGGTACCATTGTTGTCTGTACTATTTTCATCTTTCGAAGTGATGGTAGTGTAACTTGTAGGATTGAATTCTGGCTTTTCATCATAGTAGAAGCTCTCCTTCCTCTGAAGATCTGCTGCCATCTTTCTTCTTCTGTACCGCCGCCAAGCTGCTTGTATAAAACAGGCTGACCATGTCCTCCATTGGTGAGAATAGAAACGGAAGGTATGTTGAAGCTTCTTGCTGTGCAAACGCCTGAACTGATTTGCAACAAACTTCAAATCTTCTGCCCTCAGTGCAAATGCATCCACTTCCACTAAAGTTTTAACTGTCCTTGTAGAAGCTGGCAAGTTTAAACTAGATTTTGGATGCAAAGCCCAAGTGAGCAATTCTTCACCACAGAACTCACCAGGACCCAGTGTAATTGAATTGAAAAAGCCACTTCTACCCCCATCAGTGGTTGTACTCTCTAAATACCCACGAATGATGAAGAGCATTTCAGTCACTGGATCTCCTTCTCGAACAATATATGTGTCTTCGGTGCTAAGTGCAGACTGCAGGCGCTCACATATAGCATCAAGAAGCAGATCATCCATTTGTGAGAAAAAAGGGACCTGCAAAAAAGAATCTGATTATAACACCTTTTCTCCTTTTAACATACAGCTAAAGTTAATAATCCATTTGTTTATGAAAATTGTCACTAGAATATTGAAATCACCTATGCTCCATGTTTGAAAATCTTTTGCTAAGATGCAGATCTTGCAAGTCGATTCATATAATGCAAAACAAATCATTTAAATTATTGTAGGTGAATTATGGCATGTCCCTAGATATGTTGATTACATCAATCATAATATTGTTTTCCTTTTTGTTGGAACAAAATGGGCTCCTTTTAATGCATGTTTGCACCTAGACAAGTGATGCGCTCTACTGCCTGGGTGAGGGGAGATGTCTGTGAATGGGCATGTGTACATGTGTGTGCCGGTGTGTCTGTAACACTAAGAAAAAAAAATTAAAAAAAAAAGAGCTAAAATCTTATTTTTAAATTACCATAATGTAAAAACACATCTTATTTATCTTGCTCACCCTATTCAAACAGAAACTATAAATAAATTAGCATATATCCATCTTAACCTTCTCTCTAATATGTGTCAAGATGGATCAACAAAGCCAAGCTGCAAACCTCAATATTATTCAGTATTGGAGGATACAAAAATATTGAGGATTGCACCTTGAGTTTTTGAATCCCTCTCTGAGCTTCATAGATCCTGTTGTTCAGATGGATTTATGCTAGTTGCAGTCCAATCCAAACATGGTAGGCAGTTTATAGCAAAGTTACCAACACTTGCGGCTCTGAATGTTACTTCAAGTTTGCTTCTATGAAACTCAGGTTACCAGGTCAAGTTGCAGAAATTCTCTCAGAAATGTGGTGGCATCTAAGCTACATTAGATAGAAGTTATTCGAACGTGCTTCCAAGCATCTAAATTACCACTAACAAACTCCAATCTAGACTTAAGTGGATACTGATCAATCTATGATATAGCTATGAAGTCTGAAATGACTCAAAATTGAAAAGGAATGTTAACAGTTAAGTAGAAAGGTTGGAAATGAATTAAACGTCATGCAATTGAATAAAGGATTTTGCTTTTGGGTTCTGCCACCTTACTAGCATATTATTGGTTTCAGTACTCGCAATCCCTAATCCCTCCAAAATAGCCCAAGCATCCCTATATTCATTTTTGAATAAATCTGACTCCAAAATAAGCCCTCTCAACTCCATAATCGATGAATGATCATGGGAAGATCAGTCCATACTCCTAAGCCAAGGAACACCAATCTTTCCAAGAACATGTGGCTAAATCCCACATATCTCCCCAGAAGAAAATGCCCTTCCTGCTCTGCCCGCGTGCCTAAAAGCAAGGCATCTCAGCAACACATGTACCCTAAATCCTCCAACTCCAAATGGGACATGTTATATTCCAACTTGCCCTGCTGCCCTCCCAATGCCAACAAAGAAGACCTGCAAGGGCTTTCTAAGCCGACCATCTACTCGTAAAAATGAATGAGCCAGATACCTAAAACAAGTGGGGCGAGGAAATAATATCCCATAAAGCGAAAGCCACTTGCACTATACTTGTATGCTAAGCAGAATTCTTCCGATGCCGAAACAAGACCTGCTGCAGGAAAAAACCCTCTAAACATCGCACCACCCATTTAGCTACAATAATATTGTCTGGGTGACAAAACTGATCAAGCCAAGCCCTCCCTTGTCCTTGGGTAGAGTATACACATCCCATGGAACCTGTTATCTCACAGATTGTAGGTTGGGCAAAGCCCAACCCAATCCACAAGAGAGACAATTATGGGAGTAGCTACCCACTGTCACCTTAGATACATACTCCCCTCGCTTTAGTGATGATAACTCACCACAAGGGGGGAATCCTAGTGACCCTAGGGAGATTGAGATGGAAAGTGGTAGAATGACCAATGAAGCCCCTATAGCTCAAGTTTGGAGATGGAGGACGGCTTGATGAGGAGTCTTGTAGAAGGGTAAATGATTGTCAATAGTTGAGTGCCTGCAAAACAACGTTAGCCCTGCCCGGAACAAGACAAATGAGCATAAACCAAGCCTTAGATCAAGAGGATCAACAAGATAAGTTTGCTGTCCTAAATTGCAGCAGTATATACGTCTGTAAATCAGCAAGAAACAATTTCCAATAGCTGCAAATTAAACCACTAAAATCAAGTATAAGATGATGGAAATTAAGCTAGCAACAACTAGTCAAACTTCCACTGAAAAGAGCGATACTTTAGATGGTTTTAGGGTTGTTTGTTAAGTGTTATCAACAAGTATTATAACAAGCGGCTGTAGCAAACAAATGCTACAGCAGCAAATTCCAACCACAGAAATCAACAAGTAAACCATCCAAAAGATAGCCAATGAGCAGTACAACAGTAATCTAGGTTCACAAGTAAATTTCAGCAGTGGAAAAGTGAGCAATTGATAAGAGAAAGTGAGTTTTTCTGCAGCCCTAATGGCTATAGCTTTAAGTTAATTACAGCAAGAGAAATACTAGGCTAAGGTAGACGCCCTTAGGGCATAAGCAAGCTTATAACACTAAAAAAATATTCCAACTAGAACAAATACAATATCTCTCAATTTCACGTATACCAATGCAATGATTTTATTTCTCCAATGCAAATTAAGATTAGTGCCTTGTCAATGGGTTATGGAGTCTTCTTGTGTAAGGTTAGATGAGATCTACTACTTCTCTAAGGGTGTAAGCCATTTTACTCCCTGTTATCCCCGTTTTCTAGGGATAACTAGGAGATCATGTCTCGAGGCCCACAGGTCCTAGACATGGAGTACCAAGAGCAGGATTGACCTGAGCATGGCCCTGGAGGGCCCATCTTTCTTCTTTTTCATTAGAGTTGTCCTGTCAACAGCAGCAGCACCATCACCGTCGATTTGGACTTGTTTCGGAGAAGACTCTTGCTCCATGAGGTAATTGGTCCAGGTATCATGGTATGTGTCATATTTGATCGTTATAACTTTCAGATATATGCATCAAATTCCTTTTATTTCTGATGATTGCTTGGATCTTACATTAACCTGCTTGACCAGAGTTGGGGGGATTGACAGGGTACCCTAGCAAGCTTGTACCCATAGGTTTGGTTTGCCACCAGGGGAAATTTTGAAGAGCCATCGTCCCCTCCCGTCATATCATCACTCTTACATATTATCTCCCGCTCATCTGCCCCATTCCCCTAGTCTGGACATTAGGATGATCTGTTTGTGGCGTTACACCTTATCTTGTGGGAAGAAGGGGCTAAAGGCCCAGAAGGTAAAAGCAGCTGGTAAAAGATAAAAGCCATCAAAAATGAAACCTAGAGATGCCTCGCCCAGGGATCCCCGAGAAGGCAATAAAAAGCCTCTCAGCAAGAAACAAGAGGGACCCGAAGAAAAATAACAAAAAAACAAGACCTAGCCAAGAGGATGGGGGGTCTCATCACGAGCCAGTCCATTATGTTCATGGGTACCTAGCAGTATGACATTGCCATTATCTGGTTACCACGCCAGGGAAGTGACCTTTGGTTGCATGGCCAAGGGAAAGGGGGTCTCATCACGAGCCAGCCTTATCATCTCTGTGAAAGTACTTGTGGGTAACACTGTCAACTCTAGTCACCACGCCAAGGCAGTGTCCTCTAGTTAGACCTTGAAATAAAAAAGAAAAAACAATAAAGAAAAGAAAGAATAAAGGCAATAAAGGGCTTGGAAAGAATTGCATCCATGACAGGTACAGCTCACCTTCTACAAAGGCACCCACAGGTAATATCACCACTGTCTTTCACTCTACCTGTATGTCTGGATATCCTTTGACCACATCACCTTGTGTTACATGGCTTGGATGATATCCTCTGGAAACTTTCCTTCTCTTATCGACGCTGGCCCAATAGGGCATTTTGTCTTTTTCTTTGGCTTTGTATAGTAGGTCATTGTAATGTCTTCGAGCTATTGGATGATATATCGGGGGTTTTATGCATGCGTTTGATAAAATTAATGATGAAATATGATTGACATTGCTATGATCCCTGTGACTAATGAGCCCATGGAGGGCGAAGTTTTTGATGTGCAGGATCATGCCCGACGGACAGGTACCAGTTGGACCGGTACACATGGGGAGATAATTAGTTCGGACCTCCATGGGGTTGAAGAGCCCATCAGATGGTTGTTAGGACCCCATCAGGGGCAGAGACAGGACAGTGATTGGTCGAGCCTTTGCACAAGAGAAGAAGGAGAACGTTTTCATCCAGGACGCCTTGGTTGAGCCCAGCCCAGGGGGGTTGACCCACTGCAGGTGGAACGTGCCCCTTTTGATGCCCCAGGACGTCATCTAGTAGCCATGACGTCACCTTCAGTGTGTGGCATCTTGACAGAGCAGTTTGGCACGTGTGGCAGAGTTTGGAGGCCCAAGGAGGGCCAACGTTTGTCACCTTGTGTTGCATTTTGCCCTAAAAAGGGCCAACGTCTCCCTTAGAGGGCCTTGACGTCCTGTTTATTGCTCATTTAGGGTTTCATTTAACAGTTTAATGTAAAACAGTATGATTTTTGGTTTTTAGCCTTGTCAGCTATTTTTAATGACCTAAAACTAATTAAAAGGTCATGATACACTATATATTGAGGATGTTTTCCCCTCATTTGAAGATAACACAACAACTCACACTTGTGAGGTCTGATTTTTGCGCCCTACTAGGGTAATTTTGTCTTCTAAGTGAGGCGCACTTGTTGATGGAAGGATTTTTTGGCATCTTTTGGCATTTCTCTTCAAGGAAGGTTTACAACTAGGGTTTGCACATGCTTTTCTTCATGATATGTAAGTGTTTTTCTTGCAAAACTTCTTAATTGAATGGTTGTAGGTTTACATTCTTGAATTTATTTATAAAATTGTTGATTTTCAAACCCTAGGTGACAAGCACACAAGTAGGTCCTTGTCTCATGTCCCCTTGAGAGAAATTTTTCAGCCATTGAAGAAGAAAGATTGAGCCTAGCCTTTGCTACACTCCTCTTGCTTTTTCCCTTAAGCTAGCTTGATTTTTGAA
>SNQJ01S0046421.1:130145-154507 GCA_010110895.2 Picea sitchensis
CCTCGGACCAATTACCTCATGGAGCAAGAGTCCATTCCGATGCAAGCCCAGGCCGGTGGTGATGGAAGTTGCTACTGCTGACAAGACAAGTCTGGCGGAGAAGAAGAAATATGGGCCCTCCAGGGCCATGCTCAAGTCAATCCCTCTCTCGGTACTCCATGTCTAGGACCATGTGGGCCTCGAGACATGATCTCCTAGTTATCCCAAGATATCGGGGATAACAGAGTGCTCAAGAAGTTAGGCAACGAGGCCCACCCTAGCTCCACAGATTAGTCCTAAGATTAGAGTACTCCTGGAAAGGATGCCATGCGCCACGAGACCGTCCCCGGCCTAGCACCTTCTGTTGCCTTCCTCCGACCCCATTTTAAATGGCGAAAATGGTTGGTAAAGGTGTCCTATTAAGTCTAACAAATTATTAAACCTATGAGCTAAGTATTGAAGTGTTTTGAGTGCGTAAATCTTGCTCAAAAGTGCCAAAACTGAAAATGAAAGTTGTGAAGGCTGAAGCCCTTGAATAATGAGATTGCAAGTTAAATTCTTAAGTTATGAATTATTGCATGTGAAATGTGAAAAACTGGAAAGTACTTGCGAAATTGAAAAATGACGATTATTTAAGCCATTATGATACCAGTGTTTGCATGCATGTGTGTAAGATAAATATTTAGGAAATAAATAACTCGCATGCAACAAGAAATAAAGATTTAATCTAAGTCTCCACGGGCTCTAAGCTAGCAATTAAGTGTAAGATCTACTCTAGATAATTTTATTTTAAGCATGCATGTAGATATCACAACTAGACTAGCTAAGCTATGAAATAAAATACGAAAAAGAAACTAAACTAAAACTTGGAAAGCAAAAACTGAAATGCAAAGAATGCAAGCCACTTGGGTACACTCCTTTGGGCTTGCTTACAATGATTTAGAATGAAAGAGAAAGAAGAGAAGTTGTTACCACTTTGAAAGGAGGTACTTGGAGGTGTGTTGTGGATGAAATTGGGCAGTATGCACCCTTGTTCTGGCAAGAAACTACAAAAATCAACAAGCTATTGCTTGCTGAAATATGTTGCAACACAGTCACAATGTTAAGGAAATTTTTTGTTTTGTAACAGAAGTTTCTTGCATATAAAACCAGAAATATTTATGAAATTATTGACCTATCTAAGCAAGTTAGATACCAAAATCTGAATATGATAGAAGGAGGAAGAAGAACAGAAAATGCTTGTGAAGTTTTAGTGAAGATGAGGGTAAATCCTTGCTCGGATCTATCCCAACAACTCCTTTCAAGATGACCTGCAAACTCCAAATAAACTGTGACATAAAAATAGACAATGGACCGCATGCATTAAAAATACAACAAAGTTAGTATTAAAAACGAATACAATGCATATAGGCTTAGCAATCATAAATTTACTAAACCAGGCCAAGCAAACAAAGTTTTACTTAGGCTATCTACCCAATAACACAATAACATTCAAAGTAAAGAGCAATATCACCTTATACATAGATGGAGCATGTAGACAAAATCCAACACTCCCGATTCCTCCAAAGCAATTATTTATTATCAATGGAAGAGGTTGTAGCAACAAAGTTGCTCCAAGCTCTTCAAGAACAAGTGAATCAAAGCTAGATGACAATGAGAGAGAGAGAGAGGAGAAATTGGTAGCATAACAATACTCTGAAGAATGGTGAGGAATGAGTAAGGGAGAGGTTTTTTAAATACCATGAGAGGCCAAGGAGACCCCTCTTAGATCTTTGACAAATGCCAAGATCAAAACTCATGAGGAACTCCAACCAATGAGGGCGTGAGCTTTTAGGTTGAGAGGGAAATGGAAAGTGAGGTGAGTTGGGGGATGAAGTGGCCACACAAAGGAGGCGCATAGGCTAAGAGAAGGCCCACGCTTAGCTTGCAAAGCAACCTTCCTCTTTAAATTGTGATGTTTCTACTTTCTTCAAAGGGAAGGCGCAAGTTCCAAGAGAAAGCGTGAGCTTTCAAGGAAATAGCAAGTAAGGGTGTGGGGGGATGTGCATGACACACTCCTAAGGTGACGTGTAAGCATAGGAAGGGTGCACCTCATCAAGGAGGGGCCCATGACTATTTTTAGAAAGAGTTACTAACTCTCTCAAGGAGTGGGGACGCATTCCCCAATGTGGGCGCAAATCCCAAGGTAGAAATAAATTAAAGTGTGAGTTGGGAGGTGGGTAATGGTTAGGAATAGGTTGGGATGGGTTAAGATAGTCTCTCTCAACATTATTCATCATTACTTTACTCCATTTGATCATTAATTACAAAATTTGACATTTTCCAATGTCTTGGGTTAGCAATTAAAATTGTTTTTATCCGACTAAGACTCCTATGTGGACAAAACCCTAACAAAACTTGTCTAATTGAGTTGAAACTTGGTCCAAGGGTGTAGGGGGTCTCATTTTATTTCTTTTGAGTACAAATACCCATATCAAAAGCCCAAGGACCTAGCTTTTACAATTTTTCATCAGAATTAATTAATTAATTTAATTCTCAACCTTAGGAAAAATTAATTAATTAAAAAAAACCTATCTAGACTCGACTAAAAATCACGAAACTTTTTGTATCGTCTTATATGGTCATTTACATCATTCCTAAACACTAGCTACCAGAGGATGACTTCATTAGAACGCCTTTCACCACTTTGGAGGATTTATTGCTAGTGGGAATGAAAAACTCAAGGAAAATTAATAAGAATGGTTAGGCCAAATTAATAACCTGAGGATAAAAAACACTCGGCGAAAGGAACTCTCCTAATGAAGAAATCCTAAGGTAGTTGACCTAACTATGATCCATGCAGACCTATTACATTATTAACCCATGCAGGGGTGCGGAAATTCCGTTTACAAAAATTGTGCTGGAGGCAAAAAAAATGCCCTATAGAACCAAATAGTCTTTGACTTGTTTGCATCTGATGATGCATATCTTCATGGTACATGGAGTTGACCCCGTAGTTGAATAGGTGGTTAACGGGGCTCTTCTCCTTTAATTAGCCGCTCTTTCATCGTTGTTTTTTCAGATATATCAACTCAATTGGAGGGTGAAAAAGTGTGCTAACAAATTGGCGTCGTTGCCGAGGAACGCTAGCCTTGGTGACAACGACATTGGTGAGTTTTACTTTAATTGATTTATTTTTTTTAACTCACCTGGCGACTCTATAGGAGATAGGGATGACTCCACGGGGGACTTACACAAAAAGATCTTTCGGTCTCGGTTCCCTCACAAGGTCTAGTTCTGAACTTCAACAAACCCTAACATCTTTTCTCGGAACAAAACTTCTCTTTCACCAAGAATTCCTTGCGAGGTTGGTACGCATATTGAGTTCTTAGGTAAGTTATTTTCGATGAGCACTATGGTAAGTATAGCTTCAACATCTTCACCTTTGGTTTTATATTCATCTCAAGCTAGTAGGGTAGCAGCTGTGTTTTTCTCTATCTTAGACTAACAATATGGTCATAGCTATGAGGCCACCATGAAGGTGGAGATACTCTGTTTTTGACCCACTGAGTTTTGTTGCATTTCCAAACTATCCTCGTGACTTACCTACATGTAAATGGCTTAAATGCTTACCTTTGTCTGCAAGGAGGTCAGGAGAATCAGTTGAGGATCACTTGGCTGTTTTTTCAAAGTTGTTGGATGATTTTGAGGTGGAACATGAGGATGTTGCAATGAGGATGTTTGTGTTGACCCTCGAGTGGGAGGCATGAACATGGTACAAATCCCTTCCCGATGCCTCCATTGATGGATGGGATTCATTCCAAGCGAAGTTCATTGAACGATGGGCGGATAAACATGACAACTTTTCCTTAATTAATGCTTTTGATAATATTAAGAAGAATGGAGATGAGTCTGTGATTGATTTTAATGCTCCTTTCTCTAAGACTTGTTGTAAAATCCCTACTACTATAAGGCCTAATGTTGCTTATGCTTTAAATTATTATCTTGAGGCATTTGATGGTATTTTTGGTATTTTTCTCAGGAATAAGAAACCTCAAACTCTGAAGGAAGCCCTAGCTGCTACTATTAAGTTTGAAGGACATTCTATTGCAGCCTACGATTTCATTCCAATCCATGAATTTCAACTACCGATTGTTAAAGCAGTGCAGGAAGTCCTTGTTACTAAAGATGAACCACAATTTGCACCATGTCAGGTTCCCATAGATGAGCAGGATGACGGTCCTTTAGGATTACATGATCAGGAACCATAAGCCGCACCACTTGAGCCATATGCAGAGTTCCATGAAGATGAAGGTGAAAATGTGATTACTTAGCAGTGTGCATGGATTCCTTCCATTAGCAATGATGAAAAATTTCAAGAGGAGGAACCACAGGTTAACCAAGTAGAAATAAGTCAACAAGAGGCATCATCCTTGCCTATCACAATAGTGGTTCAGGAACAACTTGATCAGGTACCATTACAGCAAGAGGAGCCAATTTTCCAACTAGAGGATGATGTCCCTTACACTTTGTCTATGATCTCGCAACCAGAGGTTGTTCTTCAGGATCCTGCGATTGATCAAAGCTTGGATATCAGGGTTCATCATGACCCAGTTGAACTCGGGATGATGGAGGTATTTCATCAGGTAGACTCTAAGAGTTTTGGCTCTTGTGCATTCATGCTTATTACCATTCAAATACCATGTTCTAAATCCCAACCAGTAGCCTCCAGCTATGCCTTCACTAGAAAATACATCACAGTAGCTTTGGGTCATATACGATTTCATGATTGGTCCCCCTAGAAGGTTGACTTTGTTGATCTTTCCCGTCAAACTCATCATTTGGTTGCATGGTTACATTGGTCCTTTGAGTATGATGATTTGACCATGGTAGCTTGAGGTTAAATTTTGGTTTTTGGAGTAGTTGTCTTTCCTTTCTGCATGTCATTTCAGTAGTTTAGCTTTGCTGATTTTTGCAGATTTTAGGACAGCAATTTACATTTTCCTTGTAGTGTTTTTTCCCTTCAGTTACTTACTTCAATCTTTGCTTAAGTGTTGTTAATTTTTGCCCAAATTATATCAGCATGTGGTCATGTCTTGTGTGTCTTTCCTTTCATCAATAAGTGCATGTCCACTATTGTTTTTTTCTGGGACAAAATTTGAATGTCTTATCTTTTCATGGTCGAGCCTTTGTGTCTATCATTAGGGTGAGCCTAGATGGGGGTCTCGTTGTTCATGTTTGCAAAGCGTTGAGGCTTTAGGATGGGTAGTTGAAGAGATATAGGAGAGTCTTGATTCATCTTATGTCTTGTCTCTATATTCCTTATTATTGAGTCTTCTGCTTTGAGTCAGTCGTCCCCCGCATCCAGCAATAGGGATATGGTACTTGGTGTTGACGTTACAGTAGCTGCGGGAGGTAATAAACCTCCATGTGTAACCTTTGACTAGATTAGAATGTTCTGAAAGCTAGAGAAAGCCTAAACAGATGTGTAGAAACCCTAGAAGACATGTCGGCTCAATAAAAGAATTAATATTTAAGTATTAACCTCTAAAAGAAGAAGTCGGCCTGGACAGGTGACAAAGAGCACTATAAATAGAGGGCCCTTGAGCTCATTTGGTCATTCACTCACTCACAACTCACACAAGTTAAGTGGTGCGCAAGTTTGGAGGAGTGCAGCTACAGCTACTACAACTGAATTTTTGGTCTTGGTTTCTAGTTTATGGACTCTCTGTTTGGTGCGCTATTCTTGGAGAAAGAGAGATACATTATCTCTTGGTTATCTGTTGTGTCTGGCACTGCTTTCAAAATTATTCTATCTGTCAAGGTTATGGTGCTCGGGGGTGGCTACGTGCCTATGGTTGGGTGACAATATTGAGATATTGTCTATGGAAAAACGAGCACATCGAATATTTTAACAGGTTATAGGCCCACACCACCTTCAAGACAGTCTAACCACTGGAAGGTAGTACGACAATTATTTGTTAAGCTCATTGTGGCACCAGTTACAGTTGCAGCTAGGTTTTCTGATTGTACAGTTGTAGCAAACCCTAACCCTTATGTTCGGGCACTTGTGGTGAAGCGCTTGACCTAATTCCTTGAGATACTAGTGCACCCTAGCCTAGCGCACCTCTTGGTACCCTCAAATAGAAAAACGCCAAGTTTGAATTTTTGGTCAAAGTCAAAGTCTCTATAGCCCATGGCGTGGCTTTTAGCGTCTGGGAGGACTGACATTCTTCTAGAACATAGGTCTGGATTAGAAGAATGGTCCTTGTAGCCCATTGCAGTGCTTTCAGCATCTGTTGGGACAACTATGCTTCTAAGACGTATGTCTGGAATAAAAGAATGGTCCTTGTATCACTCTGTTAAGTAAGTGACTTATTCAGCATCATGCCCGATTACTCAGATGGAGTATGGCCTCGAGAGATGATGCAGTTGATGCTATCAAATGATACTGATAGTGGTGATGTTGTTCGTGAGTTGATCTACATATAGCCTGTGTGGCTATGATGATGCGACCAGCAGAATGGTCTGTTTGTGTTCAAGACCATTACTGTTAAATACCTTCCTAGCTAGGAGGGAGTGTTGATGTTACGGTAGTTGCGGGAGGTATTAAACCTCCATGTGTAACCTCTGACTAGATTAGATTGTTCTGGAAGATAGAGAAACCCTAAACAGATGTGTAGAAACCCTAGAAGACATGTTGGCTCAACAAAAGAATTAATATTTAAGTATTAGCCTCTAAAAGAAGAAGTCGGCCTGGACAGGTGTCAAAGAGCACTATAAATAGAGGGCGCTTGAGCTCATTTGGTCATTCACTCACTCACAACTCACACAAGTTAAGTGGTGCGCAAGTTTGGAGAAGGAGTGCAGCTGCAGCTACTGCAATTGCATTTTTGGTCTTGGTTTCTGGTTTATGGACTCTTTGTTTGGTGCGTTATTCTTGGAGAAAGATGGATATGCTATCTCTTGGTTATCTATTGTGCCTGGTACTACTTCGGGAATTATTCTATCTGTCAAGGTTACGATGTGTTATAGCACAATTCCAACCACAAAAACAAGTACTACAACTTGGGAATCCTACACCCAATGTCACCTCGATGTAAGTCCCGCACTTCAAGGGTGACTAGGCCACTCTAGGGAAGTGATCTCGGTGAGCCTAGCGAGAAAGAGATGGGGATGGATGGATATGGAAGTGGAGCCCCTAGAGGTCCATTCTAAATGGAGTGAAATGTGGGAAGAGATGCCTTGTAAGTCAAGTGATTGTTGTCCCAAAGGTAAAGTACTTCTTCAGATGATTGTACCTGCCCGAGACACAAGAAAATCCAACTTGCAATGATATATGTTAGTAGGGATCAACAAGTTAAGCTTGTTGTCCCTAAATGACAGTTTATATCAGCAAATAAAGCATCTAAATCAACATACAAAGATCTAAACTAGTTAAGCAAATCAACATCAAGATTAGCAATAAATATGGGCTAAAAAATGGCACTTAAGAGGCAAGAGAAGATGGTTGTTGTAAACATACATTTTTCTGCAGAAAATTGCAACCTTATGGCTGTAGCTTTCAGTCACTTATATCAGCAAATTACACCATAAAAATATGGCAACAATTAGCCCAAAAGATACACCCTAGTTGGTAGAGTAAATGAGCAAAATTTAAGAGTTAGTCTAGGGTTAGTTTAGGAGTTAGGATTAGTTGTCTATCTAGGTTAGATCAGCCCTAATGGTTGTAGGTTGGGGTTTGTAACAGCTAGTAAAGTAGTGGGAGAGAGGGGACGCCCTAGTAGGGGGAGAGTCCTCTCAAAGTGGCAAACCAACTCCAAACAAGTGATCTTTGAGAAGACAAAAATTCACTTTTCCCAAGGCAATGATTTTATATGTCCAATGCAAAACAAAATGACTAGTGCCTTTACTATTGGGTTAATGGAGTCAAATAAATGAACTAGAGATGCTACTTCCTTGGGGGTGTAAATCCTCCTACTTCCCAAGGAAAGTATCTCTATTTAGGGTTTGAGAATGAGGGTGTAAATCCTCTTACTTCCTCAAACAAACCCTTGCAACATCAATGAACTTTAAGCAAAATAAATGATGGAGACTAGAGTGGGGGTGTAAATACTCTTACTTCCCACTTAGCTCCTAGCACAACAATCCTTGACTTGAAAAAATGATAGCATAATAGTAAAAGACAATAAAAGCTAGAAAGCATTCATCCAAGGCTAGCGTCTCACTCCTCCATCAACCATTCACAAGAGATAGCCATAAACAAGTGCACAAGAGACAAATATAGCCAAGTGTAGCGAAAATTTCAGATCCAAGTCCTCTCACAAAAGGGAGAGTTATGTCCAAATGAAGTCTTATGATCTCTTATTTATACAAAATGTCACTAAGGTGACTTGTCCATAAATTAAGGGGTAAACCACAAGACTAGGGGTCAACAACCCTAATCTTGCCCCTTTAACAAAGTAATATTAAACAATTCATTTAAAATTTCACTTTTGCACAAGTAAAACCCTAATTTACATGGACATCTCCCCTTTAGGGGACATTTTGCCACTTAGAAGAAGTTGTTGGTGTTGGAGAAGCATGGGTAGGCCTCCAAAGGCCACATGTCAAGCATCTAGGCAATCTCCTCATGGTGAAGACCTCCTCCTCAAAACGTCCATGTGTCAATGAGTGGCTACATCACCACCAAGCCCTAACCCCCTAGATGACGTCATGCTCAAAAAAGGAGACGTTTTGCCTCTCCTAGGAAAAACGTTTGGCATGTGGGGGCTAGGATACATCGTCCAAGTCATCTTCAAGGCCATTCAAGTTTGATCTTCTTTATCTAGCATGTGGGCCCTTGGCATCCAACCTCTGGGCTTGCAGCCCCATGGAAGCCCAAGCTAAGCTTGTTCTCCCAAAACTGTCCACCAACTAGGTCCTGCAAAGACAAATGAGCACGCCCTCCAAGGATCTCAAGTCATAACATTATGATAAGTGAATCCAATCAATAAATGAGCCACCTAAGCATGTGCATCAAAGATCATTATATCAAACAATTAATTTCTCAAAGACACTATGCGACTTGTCAAGCTTGAATATGGGAGGGTTGACGAGTTGTCCTATTGGGTAGATCTTGACCTAGGTCAAGGAGAGTTTCCAAGAGATCCCTCTCTAAGCCATGTAAAGTGGGTGAAGTGGTTGGGGTCAAGACTCAATGGGCATAAGGCTCATGACATACAAGGGGTCGTAGTGTCTCATTCATGGGTGCCTTTGTAGAGGGTGTGTGGTACCTTCATCCGCAATGCACTTTTTCCAAGCCCATTAATTGTCATTCTTTTATTCTTTCATAATTTTAAGGAGAGGTTGAAGGTCACTACTGTGAAAAATCCTCCTAAAACCTAGCACTTAACAATTTATTAATTTTTTGTTATTTAATAACTAAATCAACGAGGTAATTTTCTTCACAAAACTTAAATATGCAACAGAAATAATAACTAGGATCTAACAATAAAGAAACAACAACAATCACACAAAATTACACCAGATGTTTTGAACAATAGTCCCCGGAAAAACCCAGAATGGGAAAACCGATACAACAAATTTAAAGTTTTATTTACGGCAGTAGGAAAAATATAGATATCTCTTACAAGATGAGTCGACCTCCTCAAGCACTGAGAAAAATCTCAGCATTACAATTTTCTAGGCTTAGTATAGACTTTCTCCAGTCTTTGGAACAGAAACGCTTCAGATCAGATAGTTGGGTCACCCACAACGTCTCTCTCAAATAGTAACATGTGTAACCCACTTCCTCTCCTTAACGTCCCCTTTTACAGTAATCTTTAGATCTGAAAAATAACCTCTACAGCACCTAGAATGTGGTCACCCTCTGCTCAAGACGTCCTATGTCTTTCCTACAGTCCACCACTTCAAACCCTAGCTCAATCCCTCTCTCTAAGTGTTACATCGAGCCTCCAACTCAACTGATGCGCCCCTCCTCCTAATCGACCTCCTATTATGCTATTGAGCAAGCAAAAAACCTAACTCATCAATGAGATCCATGGTTGAGATCTAATCTCGGCCTCTCAAAGAAATGGATGGTCCAGATTAAAAGATCCATAACTTAAATTTTTCACTTTTTAACTTTAGAAAAGAACTCAATAAGTCAACATTAAATTAAAACATCTAATGTGACTTTTTCCTAAGTTATACTTTAGGAAAAGCATTAATACATCAACTAGATAGTTTCATTGTCCTCTCCTAGGCTGGAATGC
This sequence comes from Picea sitchensis, assembly GCA_010110895.2. Classification (NCBI taxonomy): domain Eukaryota; kingdom Viridiplantae; phylum Streptophyta; class Pinopsida; order Pinales; family Pinaceae; genus Picea; species Picea sitchensis. Next base: position 140,360 of record SNQJ01S0046421.1, read on the forward strand.
ACGCCAAGAAGAAGACCTTTGTCGCTATACTCTTCTCAACACTCCCTCTTAGCAAGGAAGGGATTTTGTCTCAACCCCATCTGATCTCTGAACTTCTCGAACTTTTGTCTGCTCAGTGCCTTGGTAAAGATGTCTGCCATTTGCTCATCAGTCTGTATGTAAACAAGCCTCACGGCTCCTCTCTGTACACAATCCTGGATGAAGTGATACCTAATATCGATGTGCTTGCTGCGATCAGCAAACACCGGATTCTCAGAGAGCTTGATGCAACTCTGATTGGCATAGTGATCATAGTAGCTTCTAGCTCATGCCTGAACAAGCCCAAAAGTAACTTCCTTAGCCACAGTGCCTCAATTGCTACCAAACTGGTTGCCATGTACTCTGCCTCAGCAAAGCTCAATGCCATTGATCTCTGCTTCCTACTAAACCAGGAAATGATGCCAGATCCAACGCTGAAGTAACAACGTGAAGTACTCTTCTTGTCCTATGCACATCCTGCCCAATCAACATTTGTAAAACCTACTAATGTCACTCCACCACTGCGCTCATACAATAGCCCATACTCCATTGTCCCTCTGAGATAGCGAAGCACATGCTTCACAGCAATCCAGTGTACTCTTCGAGGGTGCACCATGAACTGACTCAAAGAGTTTAATGCAAAGCTGATATCTGGTCGAGTATTGACCAAATACATGAGCGATCCAATCAACTGACGATAGGTAGTGGGGTCTATTGTCTTAAAATCTGATGCATCAATCTTCCTCCAGTTTGTAACTAGAGGTGTGGACATGGGCCTACAATCCATCATCATGAACCTGTGCAAAATCTCTACTACATACTTCCCCTGTACTAGGAAGAAGCGTCCATCCATCTGGCAAACCTCCAACCCTAGAAAATAGTGCATCAACCCAAGGTCTTTCATTTCAAATTTTGTTGCAAGGTTGACCTTGCAATCTGCTATCAGTTGCTCATCTCCAGTGAGAAATAGGTCATCTACATAAAGTACCAGTATAAGAGGCTTCTCCCCTGCAAGAAAGTACAAGTTTGAATCTTCCTCACTCCGTTGGAAGCCCATCTCTCTCAAGTAGTTGTCAATCCTCGAGTACCATGCTCGAGGTGCCTGCTTGAGCCCATACAAGGCTCTCCTCAATCTGCACACATGCATCTCTCTGTTGCCAACCTCAAATCCCTTTGGTTGCTCCACATATACCTCCTCCTCAACAACTGCATTAAGGAAGGAGGTCTTCCCGTTCATCTGATGAATGCGCCAGCCCTTCTCTACTTCCAATGAAATGACTGCTCGGATTGAAGAATATTTGACCACTAGAGCGAAAGTCTCCTTGTAATCAACTTCCTCTCGCTGTGAAAACCCCTTGGCCACGAAGCGGGCTTTGTACTTGTCCACGCTTCCATCTACCACATGCTTAACTTTGTAGATCCACTTGGATCCAACCACCTTTTTATCTTCTGGCCTGGGAACTACCTCCCATACATCATTTTTCATAATAGAGGCATATTCCTCCATCATGGCCTCTTGCCACACCTTATGTTGTGCAGAACTCTCATAACTGGAAGGCTCAGCATCAATCAGTTGAGTCATCAATGCCATATATCCAAGTCTCTTTGGTGGTTTGTTGCATCTGAAGTCCCCCTCTAGAAGTCCTGCCAACCTAGAATCACTGATTGTGGACTTGTACCACTTAGGTCGTGGCCTAGTAATCTTCTCTTGGGGAACTGCATCATGTTGCTCCTCATCATCAACTTGCTCATGATGATCCTGTCCAACAGTCTCCCTCGGAACACCTGTATCCTGTGTCTGCTCCTATGATCCTATCTTCTGACTATGCCTCCTACTCCTAGACTCTTGTACTTTGTCCCTGCTGGTTTTCTACACTTGCTAGCAAATCCTTCGATCTCCTCCATGCACGTTCCTCCTCGAACTGCACATCTCTATACACAATAACCTTCATGTGTGCAGACACATAGATCCTGTAGGCTTTGGAAGCCTCACTGTAACCAACAAGTAACCCTTTCACCGTTGTAGGGTCCAACTTTGTCCTCTTCTCTAAAGAGACATGACAATAACGTACATTGCCCCAGATGCAAATATGACTCACATCTGGCCTAATACCTGAAAATGTCTCCTCAGGTGTCTGCTTCCCCAAAACTATGTGCGGACTCCTATTCTGCAAATATATTGTAGCATTGTCCGCCTCTACCCATAAGAACAGTGGCAGTCCCTGATCATGAATCATAGCTCGATCTACTCCAACCACAGTCTTGTTCTTTTTCTTGGCCACTCCATTCTGTTGAGGATTGTAAGGAACTATTAGTTCCTTCTTGATCCCCGCTGTTGTGCAATAATCCTCTAACTCCTTGGAGATGTACTCTCCCCCATTATCCAATCTTAAGACCTAAACCTTCCTCCCAGTCTAGTTTTCTACTAGAGCTCTAAACTCCTGAAACCTCCCAAAAACCTCATCCTTGGTCTTTAGAAAGTAAATCCAAGTCTTCATGGAGTAGTCATCAATAAACAAGACAAAGTATCTGGAGCCACTCACTAACTCCACACTCATCGGTCCACATACATCAAAGTGTATAAAATCCAATACTCCCTTGGACCTGTGCTTGCTAGATGGAAAGAATTTCTGAGCATATTTGCCCAACGCACAACCCTTGCAAGGGTCATGCCTCTCAGCTGTAATCTTAGGCAATCCAGTGACTGCCTCCCTCAAATGCCCCAAAGCACCAAAATGAATGTGTGCCATCCTCCTGTCCCACAACTCACCTATATCTGTGGTGAAACTCGCTAATGCTCTCCCTGGCTAAACCTGTAACCTATAGACCTTCTCCTCTCGAACCCCAATCATCCTGTCCATCTTCTCACCTGACCCACCCGGTCTGGTGAACATCTCTTCTTTACGGAAAGTGACCTCATATCCTTTATCCTCAAGAGTAGAGATTGAGAAGAGCTTCTTGGTCAACCCTGGAACATATAACACATCACTGAAATAGAGAGGTTTCCCGGACTCCCTGTGAAATGAGACTGTGCCAACTCCTTGTGCCTTGTAGCACCTGTCTTCCCCTAACTCAATGACTATATTTACGCCTCCCTCCTGTAGCCTAGCGAACCACTCTCTGCACCCTGTCATATGACAAGATGCACCACTGTTTACAAACCACATGTCTGAAACAGTTGTACTAGACATACAGGCTATGAAGCAAAAATCCTCCTCAAATGACTTGGAAAACTCATCCACTATTGTTGAAGCTGCCATCTATGGCTTCTTCTTTCTCTCTGGACACTGTGATGCAAAGTGACCCATCTTGTGACACTGGAAGCACTTGACTTTTGAGAAGTCAATGTTTTTCTTTCCACCTTTCCTCTTCTTCTTGCCCTTTGCTTTGTCTGTAAGGGCCAAACCTTCTTCCTCCTTTGTTTGAGTTGAAGATGATGGTCCTGCTTGACCAATCCTAATCTCTTCCCACAAAAAATCATCCCACATCCATTGCTAATCAGGGAGCTTCTCCCGAGCTACCACACCACGGACAAAAACATCTCGTGACTTAGTAAAGCCATCTAGTGCAATACGCACCAGCTCGAGTTCTTCAATCGTTTCACCGACTACTGCAAGTTCATCCCTAATCTATGTTATTCTGGTAAGATAAGGTATTACACCCTCACCTTTGCCCATCTTGGTCCCACGCAATTGCTTGCGCAGAGCCATCGCTCTGTTTTCATTTTTGTTTTGGTGAAGGTCACTTAGGGCTTTCCACATATCTTTTGCCTCAGCGTTTCCTGAGAGATGTGGGACCACATGGTCTTTTATCCCATCAAGAATGAAGCTCTTGGCCTTTGCCTCACCTTTCTTCTATCACGACATCCTTCCACACTTTATGTTTGCTAGCCTCTTCAAAAGTGGAAGATTTTGAGTCAATCACAAGATTCAGCTGAGCTATCAAACCTAAGTATTTATCTGGCTTCTTGCTTTCTCTAAAGGTACCTTTAGGTGTTGCATGCTTTTCTGCTTCCTTTAAAATTTTACGACACCATGTTGGCTTCCTTTTGACAGGAGGTTTCTCTAAGGGAAACTCAATAGAATCCCTTATGGGATCCACTGAAGGCTCTCTGGCCTCCTGCCTCTGTTCATCTGAAAGTTGTGATTCTGAAGGATTTGGAGATGGAGCTTCCTGCTCCTCTGAAAGCTCTCTGGACCGACGAAAAGCAGCTTCCACATGGAAGGTTACAGCTCTACTGACCTCTATGTACTTTTTCCCTGGTACACAAATTTGTTATGCTTTTGAGGTCTCACAGTATCCCAAAAAAGTTTATTTCTTTCCGGAGGGCTTTAGCTTAGTCCTATTTTCTTTAGGTATATGAATGTAGACAGAACTTCCAAAGATTCTCAAGTGATCAACTAAAGGCTTCTTACCGGTGAAGACTTCTTCTGGAGTTTTTTCTTCTAGGGCTTTATGAGGGCATGTTCTGAATATAGACTGCAGTACTCGCAGCTTCGGCCCAAAGAGACAACGGAAGAATCTGGCTGCTTCACAAATTACTTTATTTTCCTAATTTCCATCACGGATATGCTTGTAGATTCAATGAGAATGTCAGCAGTGCAAGAAAATATCAATAACCAGTGAATGTAGAAGCCTTAAGAGTGTCAAACGAAGAATTATACTAGTGGTTCAATGGTAGCACTAAGAACTTCAAAGTTAGTGAAATAAGGTAAAATTTTAAGTGCCCAAAAGTGTGACCAAGCTGCTGGATAGAAAGGATTTCACCATGAGACAGCACTGTTATTCTTATACTTCAATTGTCAAGATACCACACAGTAAAAGACTTGGCAAAGAAAAATCATTTATGTGCAACTATTTGTCAAAGTTCCCAAGGATTATTTATTATACTCAAGTGAAATACCCCTTCAACATTGATATGAATGCTAAGGCAGTGTTCAATAGGTAATATAGATTTCTGACTCTGTTTTCTATATGTAATAGACCTCTTGTGAGCGCTCACTTGTATTATGTTAGTTGTTGCATGGAAATGAAGCTGATACAGGTGTCATACTGTATCCAATTCTGAGACTGAAACAAAACTCTGCCAACAAGAGATATCAAGACATGGTATGGGAAAATAATACTCTGTTTGGACTCTTAATACTTCATAAAAACTTGCAAAGAGTCCCCTTTTGTCTATTGTTTTATTTCTGCCAGGTACTGGGACTGATCTCTGTGTTGGGCACTATTCATTTGCTGTTCCACTCTAAAATTCTCTCTGAAATCTGCACCCTAATGCACCCAGATCTGAAAATGCATGAAAACTTTAACTCTAAGAGCACATGCACTATGCATGTTGTCCATCTCTAATGGTTGCATCCTTACTAATAATAGATGAGCCCAACTGCTGTAAGGATAAGTCGGGGTTTAAATAAACTGTGTAAGTACGCATGCTGGCTTAAAAAAAACTCTCTGTTGTATATTCATTGCATGCATTAGTCTGAAAAGATGGAAGTGTGCCTTCACTTGCATGAGAGAACCCTGTTATTGCACAGTTTGTAGCTAGGAGAAAAGGCTATAAGACAGAAGGCCAAACTGGCGTAACAGGAACCTATCCCACCCAATGTCACCATGATGGGGAGGTTCTTTCTCTTTAGGGATGTGAGGCCCAGGGGAGATGTCCCCGGTGACCTGTGGTTTTGAGGAGGTAGAAGGGTAAATGAGACAAGGACAAGTTTACCCCCTCACAAGTCACCACCAAACAGATAATCCCAGCTAAACAGCCAATAATAAAGTAAATCCTCAATGAAGAACTCCTGCCTGGAACAAAGCAACAGCAAACTAATATATGCAAGCTATATTTCAATGGGTTAGCACTTCATAAGACTATCTGATAAATATACATACGCGATTGGCAATAAATGTTGACGAAGTCAATGTTTATCAATAGCAATGAAAAAATATAACACTTCACCAATAAATATTGGAACAATGTGGCATTCAATGTAACCAATCAACACTTTATTCAATTAATGCCTAAACCACCATTCACTTGCTCTTGAAACAAGACGTTGCACTAAAGATGAAATAACCAATGATGACGTCAACAACTTAGGGTTAGTGAGTTAGTTAAGCTTAGGGTTAGTGTAGTTAGGGTTTGAAATTCAAAGGTTTTGAGAGTGTTTGTGATCAAATTTCACTTCAACGTTGGAGGACTTTAGATCAGTGCCTTAGGGTAAAATGGAGTCAAAAAAGGACGCAAGGGTTGAAGGAGGAAGGCTAAGGACTAGAGGGATGAGTTCTGAAGTGTTGCTATGGCAAGGCCTCAGAATCAAAACCCTAGGGGAGAGAGGCTCACTCCGGTGTTGCTAAAGCAAGGCCTCGTGCTCTCTCCTCCTTCCTTAGATCAACTTGGCAAAAGGGCTAGCTCAAATGAAGCACAAAATCAAGACAAGAAGGCTTAATGAGGGAGAGTGTTGCTACAGCAAGGCTCTTTCATCAAACCCTAAAAGAAAAATGGCCCTAAGTGTCCACAGGAAAATGAAAGTTCCCAGAAAGACCTCTTCCAAGCCATGTAAGTGGGTGGTGTGGTCAGAGGATGTCCAAGCATGTGGGTGCAATGATGGCCAAGGATGCAAAGTTGTTACCTGTGTGTGCTTTTGTAGAAGGCGAGTTGTCCCTGTCATCGATGCATTTTTTCCAAGCCCATTCTTGTCTTTACTCTTTTTTATCTTTTATTCTTTTCTGCTTTCTTTTTTTTTGTTCAAGAGCTAATCAGGGGACACTGCCTTGGCATGGTGACCAGAGCTGACAGTGTTACCCACAAGTACTTTCGCAGAGATTAAAAGGTTGGCTCGTGATGAGACCACCTTTCCCTTGGCCATGCAACCAAGAGTCACTTCCCTGGCATGGTAACCAGCTGGTGGCAATGTCATACTGCTAGGTACCCATGGACCTAATAGGTTGGCTCGTGATGAGACCCCCTATCCTCTGACTAGGTCTTGTTTTATTATTTTTCCTGGTCCCTCTTGTTTCTTGCTGAGAAGCCTTTTATTGCTTTCTCGGGGATCCCTGGGCGAAGCATCTCGAGGTTTTATTTTTAGGCTTTTATCTTTTACCAGCTTTCTTTTACCTTCTAGGCCTTTAGCCCCTTCTTCCCACGAGGTAAGGTGCAGTCCTGCAAATAGGTCAACCAAATGCCCAGACAAGGGGAATGGGATAGATGAGCGGGAAACAAGATGTAAAAGTGGTATTATGATGGGAGCGGACGATAGCTTTTCAGAAATCCCCCCAGTGGAAAACCAAAACTTATGGACAAAGGCTTGCTAGGGCACCTTGTCAATCCCCCCAAACATGGTCAAGTGGGCAAATGTAAGATCCAAGCAGTTTGTTAGAAATAAAAGGAATCAAATGCATATATTTAAAGGTTTTAATGATCAAAAGTGACACATACCATGATACCTGGACCAATTACCTCATGGAGCAAGAACCCTTTCTGATACAGGACCATGCTGATGGTGATGGATGTTGCTGCTGCTGACAAAATAAAGATGATAGAAGAAGAAGAAAAGGTGGGCCCTCCAGGGCCATGCTCAAGTCAATCCTGCTCTCGGTACTCCATTTTTAGAACCTGTGGGCCTCGAGACATGATCTCCTAGTTATCCCTGAAAAGTGGGGATAACATCTGGCTTTAACTCAGGGACATGTGCTCACCGTAGAGCGCATGAGAACCTCAGCATCTCTGTCATAACCTGCAGACCTGCTTGATCTCGAAAGAAGTATCACTAACAAAAATGGGGTGGTAATGCCACTCCATCATATATATATATATATATATGGATTGAAATAAAGCAATCAATAGTGTAAGGCAAACTACTTACCTGGTGGTCGGATGTGGGTGTAGTCAAACAACCAGTGGAGCCAATCCAGCAATGTCCCACAATACCTGCCTTTGTGCTTCATCATAAACCAAAACAGTGACAAATCAAGCGCAAAAATGACATGGGTTAGAGCATGTATCATATCATCGGAAATCATAAAGTCTAACTCATGGAGGCGAGTGGGACGGACAAAATCTTGCCAAGTCCATCTCTGAGGAAAGTACTCAATCCACCTCTGGAAGGGGTCATGAAAAGTCCACGGTTCAGAATACTGGCTCAAAAGGTCTACAAACTGGCCACCTAGGACATCCTCATGCTCTGAACTCTGGGAGGGGATCAACAAAGATCTAGCAGACGACTGGCAAACTCTCAAGGGAAAGTTGAAAAAATGAGATGATAGAAAATCTGTAGTTTTCAACCAATCCTTGGATTCTCGGGTTTGCTTCACAGGAAACTCAATGCAAAAGGTATAATTTCCAACTACACCTTTAATGATACAAGAAGGTAAGGTAATAAAAAGTGGCTGGAGAAAAATGTCACGAGAATCTCTCTTTAGGCAAACAATGTTCTTACTCCTGTCAAAACTTGAGCACAACGGTGGTTGATAGTCATCTTCATAGAATAAATCCAAATGCTCAGAGGAGCAATCATCAAAGTCCTCAAGGTATGACCGAAAATCATTAGGAAAGCATAGCATCAAGTCATCCTTGGGTGTTTGGGAAGCAATGGTGAAAATCTCATCTCCTTGTTGCCATTAGTCAAGAGCTTGTTGTGATAATTGCAAAGGCAATACTTGGAGATGACTCCTTATGTCATAGATGGGATCCATATCATAACCAACTGCATCCCACCTACGTCTCCCAACATGTATGAACTCATCAAAATCAACTATGTCAGTATCAGTATCATAACATGGAGGGTTGAAATCATTCAAAATCTCACCCATCTCCTCCTCTTTTCCCAAATCATAAAGTAGACAATTACCCGAATCTTGGAGAGGAGGATAACTTACTTTTTCTTCTTATGCAAGAGCTTCGAGGACTTGGGTATCTTTAACATGCATTACTGTCTTATCCTCATGAGTAGCCCTTTCTTCTTTGGTCGTGCAACAAGGAAGATGCTCTTCATTCGGGGATTCCATTTCTCCATCACTCTCTGAATCATGAAATAAGGTATCATCAAAATCCTAAAAAGGAAAGAAACTAACCTTATCGTCTTGTTGTTGTGCAGGTGGAGAAGGCTTGTGGATCGCTTCATCAAGAGGAAGAGGGCATGTTGATAATTCGTCATTGGGTTCAGGCTCCTCAACTATGTCTTCAGCAATCCCTTGTCGATCTGTGGTTTGTTCCCCTTCTTCCTGGAAATCGATGATGAAGTTCTCAAGGGTAAACAAAATCTCCCCATTGAAAGTACTTAAGGTAAAGAGGCATCCTATATCAAACAAGGCGATCTTCTCCTCAATCACTGCAGCCATGTTGTAAGCTTCATCGAGCGTCCATGGGGTTATCTTATCAAGAGGGAAACTCAGATATCCCAAAAGTGCACGAGTAAAGAGATGGACCAGGTATCTCTCCTCGGGATGATGACTTTCAGGAATTTGATATAGCATGTTCTCAAATCTATCCTGGAAGTCTCTGACAGTTTCATCCTCAGCTTGCTTCATATGCTTGAGTTCTTCTAATAGTGCTAGGATGTCTTCCTGCTGGATACCCCATCTCTCGAGAAAAATTTTCTCAAATTGCTCCATAGTCGTGATGCTAGCCTCGGGGAGGTTATCATACCATTCTTTGGCATTGTAACAAAGCATGGTAGAGAAAAGTTTCATGACCACGTCTTCAGCATAATCATCGACAGGGTAGGATAGGAAGAAATTCCAGAAGTTTCTCATGTGATAGTCAACTCTCTCTCTATCACCACCAGTGAATCTAGGGAGTAAATTTATGTATTCAAAGGGCATTTGTTGAGGGTACCTCGAGATGTTACTCATGTCTAAAGGCTTGTAGTTCCCGAGATCCCATTGTGAAGTCATCGTTGGCTTCGTCATCAGTGGAGTCGCCAGATAGTTTTCTTAGAACTATCAAAGAAATAGGGAAAACACCCTAGTAGAGTCGCCAGACAAGCTTTGTAAGATAAAGGCTCTAGAGACAAAGCTTACCGAAAAGTGTTGTCTGAGGAAGGTTTGACTCAGTGTTCCCCGGCAATGGCACCAAAATGTTATCACACAGTTTGTAGCTAGGACAAAAGGCTCTAAGATAGAAGGCCAAACTGGCGTAACAGGAACCTATCCCACCCAATGTCACCACGATGGGGAGGTTCTTTCTCTTTAGGGAGGTGAGGCCCAGGGGAGACGTCCTCGATGACCTGTGGTTTTGAGGAGGTAGAAGGGTAAATGAGACAAGGACAAGTTTTCCCCCTCACAAGTCACCACCAAACAGATAATCCCGGCTAAACAGCCAATAATAAAGTAAATCCCCAATGAAGAACACCTGCCTAGAACAAAGCAACAACAAACTGATATATGCAAGCTATATTTCAATGGGTTAGCACTTCATAAGACTATCTAATAAATATACATAAGCAATTGGCAATAAATGTTGACGAAGTCAATGTTTATCAATAGCAGTGAAAAGATATAACACTTCACCAATAAATATTGGAACAATGTGGCATTCAATGTAACCAATCAACACTTTATTCAATTAATGCCTAAACCACCATTCACTTGCTCTTGAAACAAGACGTTGTTGCACTAAAGATGAAATAACCAATGATGATGTCAGCAACTTAGGGTTAGTGAGTTAGTTAAGTTTAGGGTTAGTGTAGTTAGGGTTTGAAATTCAAAGGTTTTGAGAGTGTTTGTGATCAAATTTCACTTCAACGTTGGAGGACTTTAAATCAATGCCTTAGGGTAAAATGGAATCAAAAAAGAAGGACGCAAGGGTTGAAGGAGGAAGGCTAAGGACTAGAGGGAAAAGTTCTAAAGTGTTGCTATGGCAGGGCCTCAGAATCAAAACCCTAGGGGAAAGAGGCCCACTCCGGTGTTGCTAAAGCAAGGCCTCGTGCTCTCTCCTCCTTCCTTAGATCAACTTGGCAAAACGGCTCGCTCAAATGAAGCACAAAATCAAGACAAGAAGGCTTAATGAGGGGGAGTGTTTCTACAGCAAGGCTCTTTCATCAAACCCTAAAAGAAAAACGGCCCTAAGTGTAGATAACCTAGGCCTGGGACGTCTTCTTCCTCTTGAATTCTAAATGGTACGGCTAGCAAAGGAGAGGAAGAAAAAGGAGTGTAGCTACGGCTAGGCTCTCTTCTTCTTCTTCAATGGCTGAAAGTTTCTCTATCAGGGGACATGAGACAAGGACCTACTTGTGTGCTTGTCACCTAGGGTTTTGATTCAACAAATTATAAATATATGCAAGAAAATAAGACTACAACCATTCATTTAAGAAGTTATGCAGAAAAATACTTACAATTCATCAAGAAATAACCATGCAAACCCTAGTTGTAACACCTATCTTCAAGAGAAACACCATAAAATGCCAAAAATGTCTTCCTTCAACAAGTGCGCCTCACTTAATTAGCCAAATACCCAAGATAGGGCGCAAATTTCAGACCTCCTTATGGAATGAATGAGTAGTGATGAAAAAATGAGAGTCAAAATCCCTCATTTATACAAAACCTTGACCTAATTTTACATTTTAGGTCAGGTAAAAGGCCGACAAGGCCAAAATATCAAATCATATTGTTTTTACATTAAAATATCAAATCTAAACCCTAATCAAGCAAAAGGTAAGAAAGGGTGACGTTATCCCCTAATAGGGCAAATGCAGCCTCCTGAGGTGAGACGTTATCCCTCCTTGGGCTCCTCCAAGTTGCCACACGTGCCAACTGCCCTGTCCATCTGCCAACATGCTCATGATGACGTCATAAACCTCTTGGTGACGTCCCAGGCCATCTAGAGCCAACGTCCCACTGAAAATGGGTCAATTCCCCCAGGTTCAGCTGTGTCGGGGTGCTACTGGTGGAACGTCCTCTTCTTCTCCGGTGCAAAGTATATATCCTGTCTCTGCCCCCTGATGGGGTCTCAGCATCCATTTGGTGGGCTCTTCAACCCCATGGAGGTCCGAACTGATCATCTCCCCATGTGTACAAGTCCAAATGGTACCTGTCCGTCGGGTATGGTCCTGCACATCAAAGGCTACGCTCTCCATGGGCTCATCAGTCACAGGGATCATAGCAATGTCAATCACATTTCATCATTAATATTATTAAACACATGGATAAAATCCCTAATACATCAATTGACAGCTCAAAGACGTTACACAAGCCTGCAATACAAGTCTGGGGAAAAGGGCAAGGCGTCCTATTGGGCTAGTGTCCACAGGAAAAGGAAAGTTCCCAGAAAGACCTCTTCCAAGCCATGTAAGTGGGTGGTGTGGTCAGGGGATGTCCAAGCATGTGGGTGCAATGATGGCCAAGGATGCAAAGGTGTTACCTGTGGGTGCCTTTGTAGAAGGCGAGTTGTCCCTGTCATCGATGCATTTTTTCCAAGCCCATTCTTGCCTTTATTCTTTTTTATCTTTTATTCTTTTCTGGTTTTTCTTTTTGGTTCAAGAGCTAATCAGGGGACACTACCTTAGCATGGTGACCAGAGCTGACAACGTTACCCACAAGTACTTTCGCAGAGATGAGAAGGTTGGCTCGTGATGAGACCACCTTTCCCTTGGCCATGCAACCAAGAGTCACTACCCTAGCGTGGTAACCAGCCGGTGGCAATGTCATACTGCTAGGTACCCATGGACCTAATAGGTTGGCTCATGATGAGACCCCCTATCCTCTGACTAGATCTTGTTTTATTATTTTTCTAGGTCCCTCTTGTTTCTTACTAAGAAGCCTTTTATTGCTTTCTCGGGGATCCCTGGGCGAAGCATCTCGAGGTTTTATTCTTAGGCTTTTATGTTTTACCAGCTTGCTTTTACCTTCTAGGCCTTTAGCCGCTTCTTCCCACGAGGTAAGGTGCAATACTGAAAATAGGTCAACCAAATGCCCGGACAAGGGGAATGGGATAGATGAGTGGGAAACAAGATGTAAAAGTGGTATTATGATGGGAGCGGACGATGGCTTTTCAGAAATCCCCCCAGTGGCAAACCAAAACTTATGGGCAAAGGCTTGCTAGGGCACCCTGTCAATCCCCACAAACATGCTCAAGTGGGCAAATGTAAGATCCAAGCAGTTTGATAGAAATAAAAGGAATCAGATGCATATATTTAAAGGTTTTAAATTTTAATGATCAAAAGTGACACATACCATGATGCCTGGACCAATTACCTCATGGAGCAAGAACCCTTTCTGATACAGGACCATGCCGATGGTGATGAATGTTGTTGTTGCTGACAAAATAAAGATGATAGAAGAAGAAGAAAAGGTGGGCCCTCCAGGGCCATGCTCAGGTCAATCCTGCTCTTGGTACTCCATGTCTAGGACCTGTGGGCCTCGAGACATGATCTCCTAGTTATCCCTGAAAAGTGGGGATAACAAACTCAAAGCATGTTCAAGTGTTGTGCCAATCCACCCTGATAAATCTGAAAAATAACCACAAGGATGTGCCTCTGCTACTGATGTAATCTCCCTCTTGAATGTGCCCTGTATGTGCACAGTGGAAGGACTTGCTAGCTCACAAAACTCTACCCTAAGAGGAAAAGTCTTATTCTCAATCAAGAGAGACTAGAGGTCCAACAGGAAAGTTACCCACTATCACCTCGGTAGCCTTGCCCCATACTACAGACTAAGGAAATGTGAAGGTTCCAAAGGTTAGTGATCCAATGAATAAATGTTGGTGCTTTGAAGTGTATTGCAATGTTAAAGTAAAGCATGTGACGAAAAAACAATACCACTTCAGGAATAGGATAATAATTGAAAGCAGTGTTGTAATACTCGGCAAAAACTCGCGAGTTCTCGCGAGTTTTACGAGTTTTTCAAAAAAACGAGTTTTTGACGAGTTTTTGGGGAAAAACTCGGGCGAGTTTTTGAAGAGTTTTTGTCGAGTTTTTGGGAAAAACTCGCGAGTTTTTGGAAAAACCCGGCAAAAACTCGCGGGTCGATAGGAAAAACTTGCCCATCTTAATTTTTTTAACAGGCCGCGGGTTTTAAAGGGTCCGTGAGCGGTTTTAGGGGTTCTATTTGTGCATTTAGCCAAGGAGGAGAGCCAAGGAGGAGAGCCAAGCCATTCAACCAGCCAAGGAGGAGTTTGCCATTGGGATTTTGTGGATT
>SNQJ01S0046421.1:154694-181415 GCA_010110895.2 Picea sitchensis
GGCCGATCCTATACTTCCAGGCACGGAAGTTTTCCACGCCTTCCAGTTTGTCAGCAAGCTTCGTGCTTGCAGACATCTTTTACCTGGAGCTAGGAAAATGACCAAAAAATGAAAGTGCTCAAAATCAAATTTTGAACTTACCAAGAGATGCACTTGGTTGAGGCGAGTAGCCTGGTGTGCTTGGATCTGAGCAAATCCAACTTTTACCCTTCCAAACTTGATCTGTGGATTTTTGGACTGGTGCTTCTGGTTTTCTGGTACCTCTAGTACTCTAGTACTTCTGGTTCACTGGTTTTCTGGTACTTCTGGTACTTTTGTGAAACTAGGGTTTCACTTTCCGGGAGATCCACCCACTGAAAAGGTGCGTTGATGATGCCAAAGTAATCCTTGAGGGAGGGCGCACTTTTCTAGATGGTTTTGGGGCTGAAAAGCTTCACCATCAAAAAACCCTAATTTGCATGTATGGCAACAGTGACGTTTTTCTTTTGCGAAAGATGCTCTCTTCAGCTTGGCTTTCAAACCATGTTAATGTTTATGCCATTATTATAGTTATTTGCATTTCAATAGATAACAACAACATAAAGACAAGATCATTGACAAATACACAATCACAAGAGACACAGCATTTATCCTGGGAAACCCTCTATGGGAAGAAAACCCAGCAAAACTTCCTTATTATAGATAGCCAATACAATGCCAAGAGATAACTCAAGCTAATATAGAAGATCCTCTCCAAAAGATGCGCCACTCTCTCTCTTTCTTCTCCAACTACAATTCTGAAACTTGTCTCTCAAATGAGCAAGTTAGTTTTGTGTGTCTAAGTGAGGCGCTGGCCTCTTTATTTATACAAGACTGGCACGTGTGAAGTGTCTCTTCACTAGCAGGGCCGACTTCTCAAACTAGGTGGTTATAACCACCTTTAATATATTTTGGGGCCTCTTTAATATATGTTGGGGCCGACTTCTTATTCTGCCTATTATAATTATCATTTGACCAATCCGCAAAAGGGGATTTGGTCCTATTACAATAGCCGAAATGATCAATCCACAATGGGGATTGATCCAATGAATAATATATCAGATAATAATAAGAATACACTTTGCAGTTACATTATTTCAACATGATCAAGGTGACATAGTATTTGTACCCACTCAAGGATATTAATGACATGGGCCCACATACGTCTGAGTGTATCACATCAAGGATGCCTCTTGTTCTGCTGTCATTGTTTGGGAAAGTTGTCTTGGTATACTTCCCCATAGCACATCCCTTGCATATGTCATGATGCTTTGTGCTAAAGTCTGGAAGGCATGTCACTATCTCCTTGAGCACCTTGAGTGCTCCATGATGTAAGTGTGACATCCTCCTATGCCACAACTCTATCATGTCACATGCACTACTCACCAATGCTCGGGTTGGCTCAAACTGAAGTCTATACAGCTTCTCTCTCCTTACTCCAATCACTTTGGTTGTCGAGTCCTTGGGCTTGATGTACACTCGCTCATCCTAAAATGAGACCACATAGCCCCTGTCCTCCAATGTTGATACAGATATCAGGTTCTTCGTCATCCCCAGAACATATAACATGTCTCTCACCATCAGTGGTTTCCCGGAATCCCTCTGAAATGTCATTGTTCCATGGCCTGCTTCTCGACACTTGGCATTATTGCCCATCTCAATAACGAGGTCCATCTCCTCCTCCTTCAAGCTGGAGAAGTAATTTCGCATTCCAATCATGTGAAGCTCGCACTCCAATCATGTGACTAGAGGCATAGCTGTCAATGTACCAGACTCCACTGTTGGTTGAACTGGAAAGACGTGCAATGAGTGAGAACTCATTCTCAAATCTGGCTGCAAACTCATCAACTTTTGTTGAAGCTAAAGCTGCCATCAGTGACTTCTTGTTGCCCTTCTTCTTGTTTGGGAACTCGCTGGCAAAGTGTCATGGTTTGTGACAAGCAAAGCATTCAACTTTGTTGAAATCCTTCCTCTTCTCTCCCTTTGAGGTCTAACCCCCACTGGGGCCCCTCTTCCCTCTAAACTTTCCCTTTCCTGCTAGAGCAAGATTCTCCTCATCCCCAACTTTCAACTTGTTGGCCTTGAAGAGCCAACTCGCAACTCCTCCTGAGTAAAATCATCCCACGGCCTCTCCCAGTCGAGAAGCTTCTCCCGTGATACCACTCCTTGGAAAAACACGTCCCACTGCTTGGTTAAGCCATTCAAGGCTGTCCTCACCAGCTCAGTCTCATCCACGGTCCCCCCAACTACTGCTAGCTCATCTCTGATCTAGTGAACTTGGTGAGGTATGATGCAACAAAATCTCCCCTGGCCATCTTGGTGCTCCTGAGTTTCTCTCTAAGCAACATTTTTCAGCTCTTGTTATCTGACTAGTACAATTTGGTCAATGTTTCCCACATATCCTTGGTTGTCTTCTTTCCTGAAAGATGAGGAATGATGTGGTCCTTCACTCCATCAATGATGATTCTTTTTGCCTTCACATCCTTTCTAAGATGAGTTGGTTGTTGTGTTGGATCTGCTGGAAGTATTGTTGCTTTGGCAAACTCCCATAACCCTTGATCTTCCAGCACCAGAGCAATGTGCTCTCTCCATGGACTGAAGTTAGAAGCTCCCTCTATTCTATCCTCGAGCCTTAAGCCTGCATTAGCCATCTTATCTGTTTCCCCAGCCCACACGCCCTCCTTGGCAGTTCGACCTCCTTGTTGATTTTTACTCCCTGCTCACCTGAAAATCGACTCGGCTTCTCTGCATTAAGAGGTTGAGCTCTGACCATGTTAATTTCTAAAACCCAGCATGCAGATTTAATTTGCCAATAGTTTTATAACCCAGAAATTTATCTTTAACCAGAAATAAAAATATGAACTATGCAACAGAAAATAAAGTTGAGTTTTAACTTAAAATGCACAGCAGAAGCAACATCAAACCAAGCACATAAATCATCAACACTAGAAATTTACCCTGGAAACCCCAGTGTGGGGAAAACCAGCTAAGAGGTGATTTTATTCTTTGGCTTCAGAAGATATTACAGCAACAATAAAATTCAGAAAATTCTTACAGAATTTTTTCCCTTCATGTAGTTGTACAGCCTAGCACAAATGAGCATGTACGACCCTGCTTCAACTCAGCATGTACAACCTAGCTGGTATGGCCAGTACGACCTGCTGATACAGTCTGTATGACCTCCTAAATTCGGCCCTGAGCTACTATAGCAGTACATCCTGGTTTCGACCTGTTGTACAGCCCCCAAACTCGACCTCTTTTGGTGTTGGTACGGCCCTGTACAACCTAGTTGGTACGGCCTGTTGTATGGTCTCTCCTTGGTTGCTTGCTACAGCCTGCAATGGCCTCCTCCTTGCTGCCCTGTGTGCCCAGCTCTCACTGACCCTCTTCCTCAGCCAAAATCGCCCTCTCTTGCTCTTCAGCTCAATGTGTCTTGTGTCCTCACCCTCATCCTCCTTTCATCTTTCTCACTTTACTCATCTCCCCCTCATGAGTTTTCTAGAAGATTTCAAAATATTCACTTCAAGTGAAAATTTAATTTCCTTAAGTCATAAAATTAGGAAATCTGAGCAAATAAATCCAATTAAATTGTTTACCTAATTTTAAGCTTTTCCTAAGTTAAAACTTAGGATAATAAAAAATGTTGATCTGGGTATTAATTAATGTCCATCAGCACGCCTTGGACACTTACGCCTATGCTGAGACACCTTCCAAGCTACAAAATTAACACTCGAAGCTCAGTTGCCCTTATTAATTAATATTCAACACATGTGCCATACAATATATTAAACTTTCTTTAAAGTTGGAGCGCTTCCTCTCTTAGTGTTTCATGCCATGAAACCCTCCTTGGGTGATGGGAACTCTACCTAGAAAGATGTGCGTGATCCTATATATGGCCTTTGTATACCATGTACCAACATCTAATGCAATGCACCCTCCTAAGAACTTCAATGGTGTGAAATGCCTCCAAATATGTGGATTATGCCTCGAACACAATGAGATGCACCCTCAATGAACAAACATGCATAAAAATGTGTAGATAAGGGCTCTGAAAGGTGAGTCTCTGACACATGTGCAACCCTACCTCCAAATGTGTGAACTCAACCATCAAACATGCATTAAAAGATGAGAGCATCCTCCAAGCATGTGAAAGAAAAAGGTGATAAACAAGAGGATGCTAGAATTATGCTCCTTGAATCCACATCTCCTTTGTATAGTGTTGTTGAAAAGAAATTCTCAAAATGCAACTCCATTTTGGGTGGTAACATGTGAGAGATGTTGAAGTTAAGAAGGGACATCCGAGTATTGAGTAATAGTCGATTGTGGAGAAGATTCCTCCTAATAGTGTTCAAATGGGCCAACAAAAGCTCAACTCCATCAAACTTGTTGAGACGATCAACAATCTGAAAAAGAAGGGCCCGAGGTGGAGGAGATTCCTTGTGATAGCAGCCAAATCAACCAACAAGAACCTATGTTGCATCAAAGCGGGTGGAGATAGCCCACTTAGGTATAGGCCTTGACCTATCAACCTATCTAAAGTAAAAGTAACTAGCACAGGCGAATCATACAAGGTATCGCAATCATCACCGAATAACAAAGTCAAACTGCTAAGAGCATCTACAAAATGAGGACTGGATAAGCCACTCACAAAAGCATCGTCATCTACAAAAAAAGCACTAGATGAGCCATTAACAAGAGTATCCTAGAAAAGTGAAGAGACATATGCAATAGTAAGATTGAAAGATCTTTGGAAAACCGTGAGTACGGACCTTGTCAAAAAAAGCCTCTCTAATATTAAACCACCTTATGAGTGGTGGGGTTATAAAGGTGGTATCCCTAAAAAGATTCATTAAAGCCAACCATAGTGTAGTTGGCGTCTAGAGATGCAAATATGTTTCGCCTTTTATTAAGAGCATGGGCCCACACATTAGATCAAAACATTCTGAAACATGAAATAGAAGGTTTGCTACCATACCATTACTCATAAAGAGTCATAACAGTGACAACATAAGTAGGTGTTCTATTGATGATATATGTTGCACAAACAACCAACTTTCCCCATAATGAAAGCTTCATTTTCTTGGAGTGAAGCATGCAACTAGCCATCTCCAGAATTGTTAAGGTTTAAGCTATAATTAGGTTTCTTTTCAATTTACCAGATAACCATAGCATAGATAGGATCAATGAGAAATACACAATCACAAGAGATACATCATTTATCCTAGGAAACCCTCATGGGGGAGAAAACCCAGCAAAAACTTCCTTAATATAGATAGCCAATACAATGCCAGGAGAATAAACCAAACAATTCAGAAAGTCCTCTCCCAAGAATGTGCCTCTCTCTCTCTTCCTTCTTCTCCAACTGCAGCTCCAAACTTGCACTCTGATGAACAAGTGAGTGAGTGAACAAATGAGGCGTTGGCCTCCTTTATTTATACAATCTGGCAGGAGCTGAAAGGTCGTGTCTCTTCACTAGTAGGGCCAACTTCTCTCACTGGGTGGTTATAACCACTTTAATATATTATGGGGGTCGACTTCTCATTTAGCATATTAGGGTTTGACCAATCCGCAAAAGGGGATTTGGTCATTTACATTGCTCGACATGATCAATCCACAAAAGGGGATTTGATCTAATGAATAATACATCAATAATAAATAAAATACTCTTTGTAGTTACAATATTTCAACACTCCCCCTTAACAAGAAGGGTATTCTACAACATCATCAGGAGAGACAGAGGGCAGCAACATCAACAAGATCTTGGAACACAGACTGGCATATCTATAAATCATCGGATTTTTTTCTCATCATCATCGCTCTCAACATGGAGTTGGAGTAGCATCATCATCCTCATCAGCATGAGGCTTAAGTAACATCATCATCTTCTTTAGCATGAGGCTAAAGGAATATCATCAACATCTTTAGCATGAGGCTAAAGTAACATCATCATCTTCTTTAGCATGAGGCTGAAGTAATATCATCAACATCTTTAGCATGAAGCTAAAGTAACATCATCATCTTCTTTAGCATGAGGCTAAAGTAATATCATCATCTTCAGCATTAAAGTTGAAATAACATCATCATCATCATCTTCAGCAAGAAGCTGAAGTGGCATCATCATCTTCAGCAGGAAGCTGAAGTGGCATCATCAATACCATCTTCAACAAGAAGTTGAAGTGGCATCATCACCATCTACACCAACATGGATTAGTATAACACTAATACATCATCATCATCAATAACAGCAACAACATAGCACAAAGGCTAGAGCATCATCAACATCAGCACTAGGCTGAGAGTCTTTAGCACGAGGCTAGCATCACAGCACGAAGCTGGCTACACAATATCATCAACACGAAGCTGGCAACACATCATTACAACACGAGGCTGGCACATCATCACAGCACGACGCTGGCATCACAGCACGAGGCTAGCACATCATCACAGCACGAGGCTGGCACATCATCACAGCACGAGGCAGGCATCACAGCACTAGGTTGGCACATCAACACAGCAAAAGCATCATCACAGCAATTACGTTGGCACATCATCACAGCAATTAAGCTGGTACATCATCACAGCAATTAAGCTGGCACATCATCACAGCAATTAAGCTGGCACATCATCACAGCAATTAAGTTGGCACATCATCACAGCAATTAAGTTGTCACATCATCACACTACTCCCCCTTTCGAGGGAGGTCCTTTCGGACTACACAATATCATCAATATTTTCACTGGAGTAGCATACCCGCCTTCGTTGGAGTAGCATACCAACCTGCACTGGGGTAATATACCAGTTTGCGTTGGAGTAGCATACCAACCTGCGTTGGGGTAGCATACCAGCCTGCGTTGGGGTAGCATACCAGCCTACGTTGGAGTACCAACCTGTGTTGGGATAGCATACCAGCCTGCGTTGGAGTACCAACCTATTCATTTGTGTCAACATACTGGAGCTTTATGGCTCCTCTCTGCACCATATCACGGATGTAATGATATCGGATCTCTATGTGTTTCGACTCATCATGGAACACGTCATCTTTATATAACTCTAGTTATCACATAGGATCACGGTGGCTTCCATCTCCAGATCAAATAGATCTGTCAACAACATCTGAAGCCATACGGCTTCATAACTGGCGAAACATGCAACAATGTATTTCGCTTTTGTCGTGCTCAGAGCAATGTTGAATTGCTCCCTACTCTACCATGAAGTCACGGCTGACCCCAGACTGAAACAACATCCTGAAGTGCTCTTTTTATCATAAGCACTTCCAGCTCAATCTAAATCGGTGTAACCACTCAGTCTGAAGTCATGATCTTCATTATAATTGAGACCACAATCCAATGTACCCTTAAGGTACCTCATCACATGTTTTGCAGCAACAATGTGAACACGTCTGGGCTCTACCAGATACTGACTCAAGGCAAAACATATATCTAGCTTGGTATTCGTCAGATACATCATTGAACCAATAATTTGTCTGTGCAGAGTAGCATCAACCAATTCTAACGAGGTATCTACCAAGAGCTTCAACTTCGTTTCCATGGGTGTGTACATGGATTTGCATTTCAACATGTCAACCCTTTTCAATTTTAACCGCATACTTCCCTTGGTTAAGGAAGATCTTCTTTGTGCTCTGCCAAACTTCAAGACCTAAGAGATAATGCATTTAGGTCTTCCATCAAACTTTGTGGCGAGCTTCTTCTGCATTCTGTGATGAGCTTTTCTTCATCTTGTCAAGAATACATCATTTATATATAGTGGTAACATCACTGGCTCATCATTCATAACCTTGAGATAAAGGTTAGAATCAACTTTACTCTTGGTAAAGTCCAAGCTCGTCAGGAAACTGTCAATTCTTCCATACCAAGCTCTAGGAGCTTGCTTCAACACGTACAGAGTTTCCTTCAACTGGTAGACGTGAGTCTTTCTATATTCAATCTTCAAATCAAAGTTTCTCATTACATTGTACCAATCTGGTACACTTGCTCAGCTGCAACTCAATATGCACAATCATGTGCTAGCTCTATGTGCTCTTTGCAAGGCACTATCTGTCTCACTGCTTGAGAGTATATCCTCTCCTCTTTCTGCATCTGTTCCTTCTGGAATTGGGACTCTGCACCTACACCTACTTTAAAGTTGAGAATGATTGCTTCATCCTCACTGTGGCTGCTGAAATCTGTGAGTAATTCCTCTTATTCTATCACGGCAACAACTTCATCTGAAACTGAGAGTGGCCCAATAACTGATATTGAAGGTAGCTCTTCTTCTTTCATGGAGGTAACTCTATCTTTCATTGTAGTCATGTCTCCATGACCCAGCTAATGTACTGCACCAACTACCACTCAATTTTAAATATGGGGATTGCTCCCCCTGCATCTCATACTATATATGAATCATGGTTGTGCTAGTTGTCTTCATAAGTACTGGAACTATTTCTTCAATAAGTGTCTCGTCATAGTCTTCTCCCTTTTGCTGGGAGAAACCTTTGGACACACATCAGGCTTTGTACATTTGCAACATGCTTGATCTGTATAGATCAATCTTGGAAGTCAATACTGACTTCTCTTCTAGTCTCACGAAAGAATCCATATCCTAGTCTTTCTGACTGGCTTCCTTCTTTGTTACTGAAACAAGGGAATCTTCCCAAGAGATTTCATATCTCCTAGAAGTTTCTGAAGCTACGATCTAGTCTTCTCACGACATCTATCTCCCAGTCCTGGAAGTTGTCTCTTCATCTGATCCTTTTTGAGATCAGGCTTACTCTCGATTTCTTCTGAGTCTACAAGGACTTCATCATCTCTTACAAGGTATACTTGGTGTTGAATACCAAGTCTAAATATGAAGGACTGAGTCATGCTTCAAACGAGTTCTGCTTCCTGTCACAGTGGCTTCATTATCCTTTGAACAGGTCTACTGTGAGTTCTTTGCTCTAATGTTCGATCATCTTTGGAGCCTTTTGCTCCTTACAATCAATCTTCATATGAGATACTCTGAATCTCAAAAGATAGCTTCTTCTTCATCTTCTTTGGTACATGACTGTATATGCGCATGTACATAGTCTGCTTCATGTCTCATATAATATGTTGCCTTCAACAACCTCCACTATAACTTCCTTAGGGTTATCACCTGTGACCTGAAACAAGGTCAACAAAACAACAAGCAAGAATAATACTCTTTTCATAATAGTAGATAAAACAATAGCACAAATAATCATCACAGTAGCTCCTTTAGAGCTATCACTTGTGACCTGTCTGAAGCAAAGATCAAAAGTAAGAAATACAATACAAAATGAGGTCAACACTCTTCTAGTGTTGTGATCAAACATTCCTCCATGGTAACCTGGGATCAACACAAGAAGTTTCTCCTAGAGGAGATGTTAGTTGTATCTGTTACATTAAGCATTTATCTCAATATGCTCACATGCTACCAAGTATAATACTTTTCAAAGACTGCTACCTCAACTATAGTGTTTACTTGTAAAGGGGTAGTTATCAACTTTGTCATGTGTAACTTTGAATCTTATCAACTTAATTAATCAAACCTGGAACCTGGAGTTTTGTCCTCAAGAATGAGTGTGTGTTGCTTTTCTTCCAAGTCTCCTTCACTCAAGATGACAAGTGCTTTCTTCAACCTGTCTTTTGTACCAGGACAATATGCTATCTTGACAGAAGGTTGGGTTAGAGAATAAACTCTATGATCTCTACTTTAATCCATCTAATACCTTGACTTAGATTTTGACCAAAGGTTAGTATGATGGTCATAGCTACAACATGCAACACTGATCAAAATAATGTCATAACAAATAGATGCATATCAGAATAATCACATCTGGGTTGCATTATTCCTCTAAATGTGTTGGATCTTGAGATCCTTCTGGGTCTATGGCAAGAGATCCATTCTCCTGCAAATACCCTTTAAAGCTTAACAATTTAAACATATGTGAGTACATACCTCAGATAGCATTTGCAGGTAGTGGCACCATCTGGCAGCAGCGGTAATAATTACCAACTCTTAAAAACTTCAAGGGTGACTGCAACTGGTACTACAGTTGATACTTCAACTGATACTGCAACTGCAAATTGATACTGCAACTGATTTTGAAACTGCAACTGCAACTTAGGGTTTTATGAGGAAACCCTAATTTTTCAAACTTCAAATTTTGAAATTCTGATCCAGGGGATAGATGCGCTGAGCTGAGGCGACTACGTTGGTGCAATCAGATTTCTGAAAATCCAAATTTTACCCCCTCAAACTTGATCAACGGATTTCTGGCCTGATGCTTCTGGCTTTCTGGTACTTCTGGTACTCTGGTACTTCTGGTTTTCTGGTACTTTGTGAAAACTAGGGTTTCACTTCCGGGAGATCTACCCACTGAAAAGGTGCGCTGAAGGTGCCAAAGAATTCCTTGGGTTAGGGCACACTTTTCTAGATGATTTTGAGGCTGAAAATCTTCTTTAATAAAAAACCCTAATTTTCATGTACGACAACAATGACGTTTTTCTTCTTCTTGTGAAAGATGCTCTCTTCAGCTTAGCTCTGATACCATGTTAAGGTTTAAGCTATTATTAGGTTTCTTTTCAATTTACTAGATAACCATAGCATAGATAGGATCATTGAGAAATACACAATCACAAGAGACACGTCATTTATCCTGGGAAACCCTCATAGGGGAGAAAACCCAGCAAAAACTTCCTTAATATAGATAGCCAATACAATGCCAGGAGAATAAACCAAACAATACAAAAAGTCCTCTCCCAAGAATGTGCCTCTCTCTCTCTCTCGTCCTTCTTCTCCAACTGCAGCTCCAAACTTGCGCTTTGATGAACAAGTGAGTGAGTGAACAAATGAGGCACTGGCCTCCTTTATTTATACAATCTCGCAGGAGCTGAAAGGGCGTGTCTCTTCACTGGCAGGGCTGACTTCTCTCACTGGATGGTTATAACCACTTTAATATATTCTGGGGGGTGATTTCTCATTTAGCATATTACAATTAGGGTTTGACCAATCCACAAAAGGGGATTTTGTCATTTACATTGCCCGACATGATCAATCCACAAAAGGGGATTTGATCTAATGAATAATACATAAATAATACATCAATAATAAATAGAATACTCTTTGTAGTTACAATATTTCAACAATAATAGCCCTATTTCTCCATTCTACTAAACTATTTTGTTATGTAGTGTAAGGAATGGTTCTCTGCCAAGAAATGCCCTGAGATATAAGAAAAAAAATGACTTGAGGGAATTTCTAATATATTCACCTTTGCCATCAATCTTGAGACACTTGATCTTTCTATAGCTTTGATTTTCCACAAGAGATTTGAATTCTAAGAACTTTCCGAACACAATGGTGTATAACCAAAGAAAGCAGGAAAAAATATCAATGAAGGTGAGGAAGTAATCAACTCCCCCAATAGAAGATGTAACCATAGGTCCACATGTATCACTACAAACCAATGCAAGAGGTTGAGAGCTTGCCTTGCTTTATCCTTAAGAAAAGACTCCCACCATAATTTCAGCATTTTATTGGTGTGTGTAATGCAATAAATATAAAGAAGACTTGGTCCAACACCTAGAACATGAAGAACATCTCCAAACTTAGTTGTATCAATGATGACGTCACCATAACCTGCAACCTGTATAGACGAATTGTCAACAATAACCACTTTCTCTCCATTGTGTTGTTGTCTATAATTACAAAGAAGGTGTTCATGTTTGGTCATGTTTCAAGTAGCTCCACAATCAGCAGAGTGCAGAATGTACAAGGCCACTAGTAATTGTGCACTATGAGGAGATCTAGCATTCTCATCAAAAAGGTCTTTAATGCCTACTGTAGATCTTCCAACTTCTTCGATTTTCTAAAAATGAGCAAGGAAAGACTTGAAGGGATGGCCCTCCTTAAGACAGTAGCCACACATATGACTTTTTCAGTCTTGGATGATTTCCAGTATTCCACTTTACCTCGATCAAACTCAGAGTTAGATGAGCATGATCTCGACGGGGTAACTCTCTCATATTCCTCAAAGTAACTTGATGTTGAATAAGATTAGAAAAAAATCCTCAAGAGTAGGAGTTACGGGTTCCTTGACAAACAAAGGAATGTTGTAGAATATAAAAGAAAAAGATTTGAATGCTAGAGAGAGATTATTCAAAACAATACTTACAAGTTCCAGATCTAATTTGTCTTTCCTCATACTTGAATAATGTCAACCTTTAGGATTTTAAACCATGCAATATACACCTCAACCATGTCGAAGTCACCCATCTTGAGGTTGGAAAGTTTAGTTTTAAGTCGAATGCCCTTAGTGATATTCACTATTCCAAAGAGAGTTTCAAAATTATCCCAAATTCGCTTCATACTTTTGTAAATCCTTGGTATGATGAATGAGAGTAGGTTCAACATAAAGAGTGATCATCCCAAGACTTTCATCCTTCATCAAACACACAAGTTCATAACTATCATCATCTTCAATAGGAAACAGCCTCGACAAGTACATACATAGACCTTTGCTTCAAAGTAAGCCAACCATTTGATCCGCTAAAGAATGATAGTTGACCCCATTCGGATGGGGAAACAAGCAAGTTGAATCCATAAGCTCAACAACCATAGAATGAAAGCTCCTTATTGAATGAAGGCTTCAAAAATTCACCTTTATAAATCCAAATCTAAGTTGCACGATATGGGGAAATGGGTATGCATTTCCAAAACGGAAACGCATTGGAAATGTGACCCCCAAAACTTTGGAAACGGGGAAACGTGATGTGTATGTGTATTATTTTATAAATAGCACGTTATATTGAAACTTTCAAAGAAAACATTATGAATAAATGAGCAAGAACATTTAAATGACAAGCAATGTTCCACCATCACTTATATTGTGATCATCATCATTAGTATCACCCTTTGCCTCTTATCTAGCCTTTGCCTCTACCTTCATCCTCTAGGAACATCAATCAACACCACCCAATTTTAATGAAACTACCTAATCCAAGCCTTAAAATATGGTAGAAAAAGATTAACATGCCTAATCAATGATTTTGGTTTGAGTGAAGCATACATTTTAGCTAAGGCCATGACAAAGGAGTTCAACAATCAATACCATCAACATTGAGGTACATAGACAGCTTGGTGCTCTTAATTAAATGTCAATTCCATACCCTCATACGTGATAGAATCTAATGAAAATGTTGCAATCCTACCAATCCTGAAATCCTAAAAATTGTTAAGTCTGTTGAATTTTGAATGGGATATGAAATTCTACTTTCTGAATATGAAGTATGATGAGGTTGGAACCACTCCCAAACATCCTGAGACAATTATGGTAATGTTAAAAATTTAAGTAAAAGTAACTTTTACTTTAAGAATTTAACATTTTCATTAGTTGCCAACATAAAGAAAACTTTCTTCTCTTAGAGGCGTCTATAAGTCTTATTAATTCATAATTAACCTATATTTGGGCATTAAGACCCAAATTGTGGGACTCGGCAATCAAATTAAAGCAAAATTGAGCAATTTGTTTATGGAAATGTGTTGTACGGAGACGTGATACAACCTTGAAATGCATTTCAAGCCATACAAAATACATTTCCCACACATGAAATATGTTTCGTACAAACTGCAATGCGTTTCAAGTTGTTTCCCATGTGTTTCAACATTTCGAGAGGAAAACATGATTGGTATGAGTGATGGTATGTTTCCTACAACATGGATCCAAATGGTACAAACACCTTGGTAACCCTAGGAATGAAGGTGTTGACCTTAAATAAGGGTGAAAATGTGAAAGAACACCCTATAAAGAAAGCACAACCCTAGATTTGGGTTTATAACTTTAGAACCCCTAGAGAAACCCTAGAAGAGATGATCCAAGAAAACACTAGTTCCACACTATAACAAAGATGCCACTAGCCAACAATTTCCAGATCAGCAAAAAGAATTGAGAGAGTAAGGTTGACATTCACTCTAATACCGTGTTGAGATTCACAAATGAAACCAAGGACTCAGATGGAACCAAAAAACAAACCCAAATTCGACAGTGACTCAATAACCAATGTGCTAGAGAGAGATCACCCTAGTGCGCTAGAGAGAGAGAGAGAGAAATATGCCCAAGTACAAGTGCACTACACAAGAAATGCATATGTACACATAAAATAAAGAAATGCCAAACACAAGAGAACGCCAAAGATATAGGTGTCGTTAGACATAAAACACTTTATAAGAGAGATCAAGAAGATCATGAGATGAGATAATGCAAATGGAAGCTTGAGTTGTGTATTTATACACAACTCAAGTGTCGTGTCACTTCAAGAAGGGAGGCATCCCTTCAATTGATGGTTATTGAGCCTATATATCAAGTTTGACTAGGTCGGTCTTAACCATACCTTCTAATAAACTAAGAGAATAAAGAATATGGCCTTAGTCACAATTACAAAAACATAATGATACATATGAATGGGTTGTGGCCACATGTACAAATTACACCAATAATTTCAACATGAAAAAACTCACTAAGTTTGACTTGAACTCTTCAGTCAAACTCAACATGGCACAGAAAAGGAGCCAAACTAACTCATTGGCGAGTCAAACTCCCTACTAGCAAATCTAACTCACAACTACTTGCAAGTCAGCTAGGTTTTTCCCAAGTCAAAGTTTTAACATTTTTCAGAGTTTTTCCCAAATTCTTTCCCGAATGAAAGGACACTATTGTTTTAATTTTTTGTTTTATCTTACTTTTTCTCGAGACTTTACCAAGTCAAATTCAAACCCTTACTCCAACATCAACTGAGTGTTGTAACTATGTCAAAAACAAATTTAGCACTCTACTCAATGATATTCCTTGGGCATGGAAAGCTCATTGATCTCACTGTCTTTCAATTTACATTCATATGCAAGTTAATTTATTTGTTGTAGAATAAATATTTAAGTGGTTATATTTTTGTCATCTGGAACATACTTTACATTTTCAAGCTTTCATCTATTTTGTTCCTGTATTTATGGTGTGATCCTTCAAGAAGTGTGCATCCACCTGGAGGCATTCTCTTGACTGGGTCTTGAGTGATTTGCGTCTCTTGACCATTGAAAAGCAGTCCAACGAAACTCTATCTATTGTGAGCATGCTTGGCCTCATGTGTTGATGATTGTTTTATCTTGAGTATCTTTAATTCCTGCACATGTGAGTAAAATTGTTAGTATATTGTATATGTTGTATCTAGTCTTAATCTGTATATCTTAGATATTCTTTTGTATCCAATTGTATCTATTTTTTTGTAATCTTTTGTAACTTGTAATTATCTTGTAACGAATATCCCCCTAACTTAGTTGACCCCATTGCCCAATCTTAGGCACTAGTCTTAGCTGCCCTAGGAAAAGGTCTAACTCTCATACTTAGATAGTTGCATCTTGCATTTGCTGATTGACATCTTAGGCTAGATTCCCCTTAACCTTTTAACCAATTAAAACCAACTCCTAGAACATTAAACTGTAAATCTCATCTAGTAACTAGGGTCTACCCCCCTTGGCTTCCCTAGGAGTTAGAGGTTCAAGTCAAAGTGACAACGTGGACTTTGAACCTAGGCATTGTGCCTCCGAGGACACACTAAGTGAGCAGGACTTAGCTCATGTTTGCAAGTGTGTATAAGGACGGCAACATCTTTGGCGCCGTTGTCGGGGATAAGTCATTTATCCTTGGTCAAAACGACTTAACTTATTCTTTTAGAACTAAATAATAAAAAACTTTAGTCACTAAAATTCTTTGAACTTGCATTGGTTGATTTCGTGTGATTCCTTTCCAAGTGGCGACTCCATTGAACAAATCTGTCAAGTATACTGTAAGGAGCAATCCTTGTGGGTTGCTTGAATTTCTTGGAGAAGAAGCACTCACTGATATTCAATTCTTGTTCCAGCGTAATAATCTAACTTTTGTTTTCCTTCTTGTTTTTGCTTTGTCTGATGCTCTTGTTTGTTTGATAAACCTGGTCATCTGGCGACTCCACTTTAAAAATAAATTGACAAGGTATTCTTCAAGAAGGAACTCACGGCTTGTTAGGTTTCATCCTTGAACTTGAAAAATTTTGTGGATGAACTTAACATGTTTCCCTTTTGTCGAATCCTTAGTAATCTTTTGGGTCCTAGATTTTTTCTTTTTCAATGAGCGACCTTCACAAACCTTTTGATTTTTCAAAGATAGTTGGTTATCCTAATGATATACCTGATGATGTTCTTGACAATGTGCTTAATTTTCAATATGGTGATGATGCTTGTGCTCATGTCAAGGCCTTTGGGCAATTAATTGATGATTGGGATGATCCACCCATTTGTGAGGATGCTCTTATGCGACTGTTTTCTTGGACTCTTTTGGTGGATGACGGATATGCTGGTCATTGGTTTCTTCTTTATGAGGATAATTCGATCAAGACCGTACGGGACTTTCTGCATGACTTTTTGGAAAGATTTGAGGATGACCGGGATAAAATTTACAATGAATTGGTTGATGATTTTATGGAAAAATGGAGGAAGAATCTTCTAGCTATTGCAACAACTAATTCAGACATAAAGGTTGATTCTCCACCAGATCCCATTGAGGAGCTTAAAGAAATAATTCTGAACATGCAGTATGCCCACGCAAAACAGTGTGAGGCCATATAGTTGGCCCATGCAAAACAATTTGAAGCCATAAACGAACAACTCACGGCCATGGAAGATCAGTTTGAGATCATGGAAGCTGACTTTACAGAAACTTATGTTGACTATCCGGACCCCCATGAACTTGAGCTTGACAGTGAAAAAGATAAGGAAGTTCATGAGGACATTCCGGATGAATCCATGGATGAGTCAGTCATTCATTTGGAGGAAGTACAGGAATTTGAGTTTGAATATGTTGAATGTTTAGATAATTCGAGTCCCCACCCTCCTCCCGTGGAGCCAATCTCTTTGGAGAAGAACCTTGACAACCTTGAGGAAAACAGTGTAATGGTTCCATTGACATGTTCGTTTCCAACCTCTCAGCCAAAAGAGGACTTTGTACGGAACAGTGGGAAAATGGAAGGCAACTTCGGTTTATCAATGTCATATCATTATGAGTATTGGTTGGCCTTCCACCTTGGCAGTCATGAGCAGCAAAATATCAAAATTTTACGTGGCTTGTCATATTCCAGTGTTTGGTTGAAGGGAAGAAAGAGCATGATTCTTGGCTGGTTCTTTCTCGCGAAAATTTCCAAGTTTATAAAACTTGGGAAGGGGTCCTCTGTGAGTCATCCTAGACAAGGATGTTTCACACACTTATGGTTTCATTCCATCCCGTGCATGGACAGTTGTAACATATCTATAACCCTCCTCTTGTATTTCAATTTTGTATTCTTTCATTTATTATGTGATTATGTACTTAGATGTATTTATGTATCATAGTTTCATTTTATGTATGCTTATGTTGGATATTGGTGAGCACCTTTTTGTAGATGTTGGATTCTCGTATGCTCTCCATCTCGATTGAGGAGATCGAACACACGTCCCCATGTGGAGCCAGATGTTGACTGCCTCTTCAACTGGGGGGTCAACTCCATGTACCATGAAGATATGCATCAACAGATGCAAACATGTCGAAGACTTTCTGGTTCTACAAGGCAATTTTTGCTCCAGCACACAGTTTTGTAAGCGAGATTTTCGCACCCCTGCGCGGGTTTATAATGTAGTAGGTCTACATGGATCATGTTAGGTCAATTGCCTTAGGGTTTCTTCATTAGGAGAGTTCCTTTCACCGAGTTTTTTTAATCCTCGGGAGGTTAATGTGGCCTGACCATCCAGGTTAATCTCCCTTGAGTTTTTCACTCCCACCCAATAAATCCTCCAAAGTGGTGAAAGGCGTTCTAATGAAGTCATTCCTAGGTATTTAGTGTTCAGGAATGTTGTAAATGACCATGTAAGACAGCACGTGAAATTTTGCGGAATTCCGTCAAGTCTAGCTAGGTTTTTTTTTAAGTTGGGAATTAATTAATTCTGGGTATTTAATGTAAAACTTAGGTCCCGGGATTTCTGATCGAGGTATTTGTACTCAAAAGAAAGCTAATGAAACCCCCTACACCCGTGGACCAAGTTTCAACTCGGTCGGACAAGTTTTGCTAGGTTTTTTGTCCACTTAGGAGTTTTTCGGGAAAACGACAATTTTAATTGCCAAACCCAGGACATGGAAAAATGTCAAATTTTGTAATAATGGACCAAAAACAATGAAGTAAAGTGTGGTAATTAAAGAGAGGGCCCCACCTAAACCATCCTAAACCTTTACCTACCCTTTAAACCCACTTTTTAAATCATTACCCACCTTTTAATTTTAAGTCTCACTTAAAGCTCACGCCCCTCTTAAAAAGTACGACCCTCACATACTTGGAAGTGGGAAACTCTTTTAATAATTGGTTGAGGGCCCCTCCTCATGAAGTGCGCCCCTCCTTCTTTCCCATCCACATCACAAAAAAGTGTGGACTCCACACTCCGTACCTCACGCCTTTGCTCAAAGCTTCACGCTTTACCTCACGTAGCAATGGTACCTCACACTTTTTCTTTTTTTAAATTTGGAAACTTCAAAACTTAAGTTAGAACTTGCTTTAAACTGGAACATGGGGTTTCTCCTCCACCTATCACGTACCAATGGGGAGTGTGTTCAACACACTCTACCCACACGTCCCCTCGTTTCCCCTTCAAATTCACGTCTTCCATCTTTGAACTCGCGTTTTTCTCTTTTGTAATTGGAAGGATCTAAGTGGAGATGGAAACATCTCTTGTGAAAGCAAGAAACATCTCCCTTAATCCATACGTGGGTCTCCTCTTGCTTATTTCACCCCCTCCTTGCTTGTTTTCTCCTCATCACTTCATCCTTTTTCCATTTCCCCTCACCCTAAAAACCTAGTTCCTCATTGGTTGCTATGACCTTTGAGTTGTCTTCACCTTTGGATGTTTGACACTTGTTGAAGATCTAAGAGGGGTCTCCTTAGCTTCTCAAGCTATTTAAGAGACCTCTCACTCCCTCATTATACATCATTCTTCACAGTATTGTTATGCTACTGAATTCTTCCCATCTCTCTCTCTCTCATTACTTTCACATCGCTTCACTGGTTTTGGTTCTTGAAGAGCTTGTAGCAGCATTGATGCTACAACCTCTTCCCATTTAATAATACAGAAATTGTTTTGGAGGATACTATGGCGTTCAAGATTAGTCTGGATTTGCCACTCATTGTGCGGTGATATCATTCTGAATCTTTATGTGTTTTGGTAAATAGTTGCTCAAGTAAATTAGTTTACTAGGCTAGGTGAGGCAATAGTGTAGTTGCCCACCTATATATTTTGTGCATGCATATATAATAGAAACTATGTTGTATTGTCTATGCATACAAAATATTATCTGTTGTTCCATCTCACTTCTGGTTTAAGTTTTGCAAGTCACCTCTATGAAGTTGTTGGGATAGCTTCAAGGACGAATGTACCCTCATCTTCACTTACACTTCACTAGCATTCTCTGTCCCTCTTCCTCATTCTTTCAGATTCGGTTTTTGGTATCTAACATGCTTAGATTGGTCACTTAATCAATGCAATTTTCTAGTTTTTGTATGCACGAAATTTCTGCCTAAAAACAGAAATTTCATAACTTTGTTGAGTGTGTTGCAGGTCAAATCAGCAAGCAATAGCTTGCTGATTTTTGCAGGTTCTTACCAGGACAAGAGGGCATGCTGCCAATTCCATGCACAACACACCCTCAAACAACTCCTCTCATTGTGGTAACAATTTCTCTTCTTTCTTTTCTCTCTGAAATACTGTAAATGCAAGCCCAAAGGAGTTGTACCCAAGCGGCTTGCTTTCCTGTCCTTCAGACTTTACTTTGCAAGTTTAGATTAGCTTTATTTTCTGTCTTTCCTTGCTTAGTTTAGCTAGATTAGTAGGGATTTCTACATGCATGCTTAAAGCTAAAATAATCTAGGGTAGATCTCACACTTAACACATGCTAGCTTAGAGCCCGTGGTGGCTTAGGTTAGATCTTTATTTTCCGTTGCATGCAAGTTTCAGTTTCTCTAATCTTTATCTTACACATGTGCATGCTAACACCAGTTTCATAAAGGCATAAAATAATCATCTTTTACGATTCCGCAAGTTACTTTCGGTTCTTACACTTCATATGTGCAATCTAAGAAACTAAGAGCTCAATCATTAAATCCGGTTTGGGTCCCCAAGGCCTTTTCCGGAAACTAAAATTTAACTTGCAATCCATTTGTTTAAAGGCCCCAGCCTTCATCATTTTCAACTCTCAGTTTCAAAAGCATTTTAGTTCTTACATCTACATGCATGTAACATCCCGCTCTGGCACACTGAGCGAACTTATTCTTTGAAGACACTTGCTCGCAAATGATTCGGATTATTATGCTATTAAAACATTTGATTTTGATTATGAGGCGTTATGGGTTGATGACATGGTGTTTTACTGCATTGACATAGTCAGGTGCTATTGACTCGGTTTACTGAGTGTTAAGGATTTTGGACCTCGAGGATGCAGAGGCATCGATGGAACCCCTTGGACTCTGGATCGAGTCAGGGAGTGTACCATTGGGGTTTGATTGTTTTACTGTGATATTAGTGCATCTGATTAGATGATATGATATGGATATGTTCTGACATGATTTGTTGATGGTGCAGGCCGACGATAGTTTGTCGACCAGACTCACATATGGAGTAAAGGGGTCACGCACGACTACCAGAGATGTTGAGGGGGAGGTGTGGACAGCAGCCCTGCCATAGCTTACTAGCACTCTCGTCGTGGCTCGAACTGTAGGTTAACGATTACCTAGTTCGAGAGGACCCACGATGTCGTGAGGGCAGACTGCGACAGTCACTCACGATGATTCTAAGGGGCGCGCAATAAGGCAGGGGCCTTATTCCTTAGAGGCCCTTAGTCTCCCACAAGTTCACCTGGCGGAGTATTGACTCCAGGGGTTATTGATGTCTACCAAGTCGGTCAAGAGGCGAGTGGCACCCTTGGAGCACGTGGTGCGTCCTGAAGGGCGCGTCGCGCGAGAAAAATGGAAAGAGGTGAGTGGCACCCTTGGAGCACGTAGTGCGTCCTGAAGGGCACATCGCGCAAGGGAACAGATGAGGCGAGTGGCACCCTTGGAGCACCTAGTGCGTCCTGAAGGGCACGTCGCGTTGTTGATAATAAAGGAATGAACCTAGATGGCCTTGGACGAATAACGTGTTTAGTATTTTTAAAACAAATTCCCTAATTAAATGTCACCCAGTACAAAATTTAAGGTCTAAGTCTAAATTACGCTAGTGGTGAAACTTTGTCTATCTATAAAAATAAAAAAAATAAAATATAATAATAAAAATAAAAACCACATGAATAATAATTATGATCTTCGTTAAATCTTGTAACATGAAGGGAGTAAGAAATAAATTGTTTCAAAAAAAAAATCTGTTGGATTAAAATTTAAAAAGGGAATTAATTGCTTTATTACCTTGATAAATTAAAATATACTAATTAAATAAGAAAAGGGAAAAAGGGTTAATTTCCACACCTGCCTTTTTGAGTTCTAAGTAAAAAGGGGAAAGAGGGAAAATCTAAAATTTTAGGAAAATAGGAAAAGAGGTAAACATAAAAAGGGAAAAAGGGGAACTTAAGGGAAAAAGCGGAAAGTCAACTTAGTAAAGAATCTATCATTTAAGAGCTTTCTAATTTAAACTGAATTACCAATTTAATAATAGGGAAAGCCTTTAAAACTTGTAAGGGAATTTGGAGACACCTAGGAGTGATTCTAGGAGTAACTCTAGGTGGGTGAGGGAAACAAAGATGATTAATTAATTAAAGAAATTAAATTAAGGAGGAATGTAGGGGATGGGGGACACTTGTACGGAGAAGAATTTTTAGGAATTTATTTTTAAAAACTTTAATTAAATGAGATTTTAGGAAAGAAAGGTAGTTCGAAACTCTATATAATGAAGGAAGGAGAAGGATGAAAGATCTTCTTCTTCTATTTGCATAACGTTACGCTGCAGAAATATCCACTTGATTGACTTAACTTGTGGGAATTGGGATACCCAGCGCGGGGAGGAGTGGTAGCTCGGCCTTGCGAGGCGAGCTGGGAGCTAGTCAAATCTCTGGATAGTGTGTGTGTGGCCCCTTTGCGGCTCGGGGGGCTAAGGGGGAAGAAGAGTTTCCCTAGCATTGGTTGGGAGGTACCGGTGAAGTCTCGCCGGTCAACAAGCGGGAGTTGCACGGAGCGCGCGGACGACCCTCGGAGATGAGCGCGCGGACGACACTCGGAGCGGGCGATCAGGCAACGATACGCGCTCTTCATTTGTGTATGATAGACTATATTAGGACTTATGCTTTTATCTGCGTATTTAATGAAGAAGTAAACTGAGTTATTTTTAAAATTTTGATGACTGAAACTTTTCTTAGCCTAGCTCTATGATTGTTGACTCCCATGGCCTTCGTTCCCGCATGACTTGACAACCTTGTGGCATTTCACTGTGACCCATGCGATTGTTTTTCCTTTCATCCCTAGATCGCCAGTCCTTGCCTGAGCAGTCGGCCAGGAGCCTGATCTACGGTCGTCGCCTTAGCGTTAAAAGACCTATGGATCTCAACGCCCTGCTTTTCTATGCAAGGATGATGAGCGAAGGACGCAGCTGTTAGCCGTCTACCCTCGATGTTGCCCTTGGCTGAAGGTTCGCCTTGCTCCTTGACGCGTTTAAATAACCCTGATTTACTTGTTGAAGGTGTTTCCTTACTGACTATGGGGCTCTGCGTTTTTACTTGTTGAAGGTGTTTCCTTTACTGAATATATGGCTCTGCAATATCATTTCTGAATGCGGTTCCTTACATATTGATGACATTGGGGATCGCGATCTGCATCTCTTTTTCCTGTGTGGTTTTTTTTTTTGAGCAATTTTTCCCATAAATTTTTCTCCAGCGATTTTACCCAAGAAGGGCATGGTTATTACCTGTGATTTTCCTTTCTAAATGATGACGGCAATATAGCTCCCAGTCTGGTGTGTCTTTGCACAGCGATTTTTCTTATGTGTGTGGTGTATGTTGTTGACTACGTTTTGGTTGATGTATGGATGCGATTTTTCTAATCTGAAGACAGGAAAAGTGATTCCCTTCGGGGTGTTTGGCACAGCGATTTGCATAATTTATCAAGGACAAAAAGTATGTATTCCTTCTGGTGGGCGTGTACAGTGACTGGCCAAATTTTAATGACAGCAATGTCCTCCCTTCTGGTGTGGTTGTACTGCGTGTGGCCCAATTTATTATTTACAGCAATGTAGTCTCCTTATGATGCTGGAAGGACCACGTCTTACCCCTTTAAATTGCTGACTGCGTTGCTACTGCAACGAATACGTTTGCCCTTTATTTGTGTAACGTAATTGGGTTGATTGCGTTTGCTACTGAGTGGATACGAATTGTGGTTAAGTGATCGAATTGCCATTAAATGGGCACGATTTGCCATTAAAAGTAGCTTGCGTTTTGCTTTTTGAATGACAGAAAACGTGTATTTCTTCTGGTGCGGTTGGGTACTGCATTATGTTTTTTGGGGTGAACAGAAAATAGGTATTCCCTTCGTTGTGTGATTAGTACAGCGATCTGGCCTAATTATTGATGATGGCAATGTGAATCCTGTCTGATGTGTCTCTGTACAGTGTTGTGCGTATTTAAGGATGATTGTGTGGCGGCTTTAAGACCACGATTGCCATTAAATGTTGACTGTGCCTTGCTGCTGTCGAATGGCCACAAGTCTGCCTTAATTGTGGACTGTGCCTTTTAACCTGGTTATGGAAACAATTTTAGATGGCCACCTCATGCGTTCTAAGGATGGCATTAGTTGACCAACGTTTTTTTTAACTTAATTGGACACCAGCTAGCTTGTATATTAAAGTTGCGGTTAATAATTCATACAGTCTGGCCATCTAAGTTAAACTGGATAATTGTCGGCTGATTATTTTATCATCAATATCGTTTTTGGGGCAGCGACTCTGCAGTATGGATAGCGATAGTATGGACAGCTAATTTCTGACATGTTACAGCAGTGACAGTGAAATTATTGCCAGCGATCAATTCAATGTGGTTTCTTTTTACCAATGCTTTATATCATCATAAATTGAGCAGCGTTGGGGCAGCGATATGTATGGACTTATATAATTAATTACTTAATTAATTGGGGTATTTTTAGCTGGCCAGATATGTATTTTTGCTGACAGCCACCCTGTGTTTATAGACCACGACTTCATCTAAGGCATGATAGAAAGCAATTACCTCATCACTTGGTGACCAACTTATGCCCCCTTTGGAACTTTTACAAAATATTATTAAAAAGGTTGTTGAAAACTTATCCTCAATCACATTAAATCTAGACTGTCAAATGAAACTTTGGGAGGACTGAACTCAAGCTTCTCCCAAAAGTCTCGTGGACACTCATCAAAATTTAATCATAACCATCCAATGGGACTTTAAAACCCTGCTCTAAGAATCTTCCCAAATAATCTTGCTATGAAATATCAATTGTCAATCAAGACTTAATCCTAATATCCAACTAAAGATAAACATGTTATTATGGACAGTTCTTATTAGACCACGTTTTGCATTCAACGACCTGGTTTATATTTTCGCCAAGGTTAAGAGCGTGAATGTCTAAACAGAACTTTAATTATTAAAGGAAACTAAACCCGGGGCTGGTATATTGTCAAGTCCTTCGGACACAAGGTTGGACTTAGTTAGTTAAAACCCGATGCATGGAAGGGAGAATCTTCCAAGATGCATCTAGATGCTCGGGGCAATAACCTTCTACATATCCTTTGTGTATTGTTGATGAACTTTGAACCTTATCGAGAAATTCTTCGGACTCATCCAGAATTTTGATTGAGAGGTTCGTACTTGGACTTCTTCATTTTCATAATTAACGGAGTATGGGTGCAGCTTAATGAGCAATTTATTGTGTGGAAAACAACACTAACCAACCGTTGTGAGAACGACATAAAAACGACGGAGTTGACAGTTGGATATGGATTCACTTGCCCCCACTCCTAAACCGAGTGAAACAGCAGACGTCCTTAGAGTGAAACAATGCGGGAGTGGCCTTAGATGTTATTGAGTTTCAACTTGATAATGTTAGTTAAGGAACTATGGTTGGAAGATTCCACAGACATTGATTGCGTGACTAAATCTTACTACACCCTTTAAATGAATTTGATGTACGATTATTAGAGCATACTAATTCTCTTGGGCCTTTGAAGAAACATTAATGAGTGACTAAACACTTAAATAGATTACCTACGCCTTGGACCTTGTTGTGTTTAATAGTTGAACCTTGCGCGCACTGAATGCAGATGAGGCATGAATCTTTAGGTGATTAATTTTCCACGCGCACCTTGATTGATGTTTGGTGAGGTTTAGATTTTATTTTTCTTATGCGCAACGAAAATTTAGGTAATGACTGTTGAGTAGTGGATGGATATTTGCTTCTTGCGCAAAGAAAACAAAAAAAAAAATTGCACTTATGCTTCGCTTGTAGTCGTAACGAGGGGGTTGTTACAATGCAATAATTCAAACAACTTAAGAACTAAATTTGCAACTTTATTGTTTAAAGGCATCAGCCTTCTTATCTTTCAATTTCAGTATTTGGCAATCCTTTGTTGAGCAAGCTACAAGCATTCAGTCACACTTCACCATATTTAGCTCATAGGTCTAACTTAAACTAATTAGACTTAATAGGACACCATAACTCACCATCTTCGCCATTTAAAAACTGGAGTTTTGAGGAAAGCCATGGAAAGTTTTCCGGAGTACTCGGCCTTAGGGTTGACCTGTGAAGCTAGGGTAGGCCTCGTTGCCTCACTTCTTGAGCATCCAGCAACCACTTGGTAATAGGGGGAGGAGAGTTTTGGGTTGACACCTAGATAGGGCTAAAATTAATCTCACACTTAATCACTTAATTTAATCTTCAAACTACAACATCAGCAATACAGTTACACACTTGCAATCTCACTGTCTTTCAATTTACATTCATATGCAAGTTAATTTATCTGTTGTAGAATAAATATTTAAGTGGTTATATTTTTGTCATCTGGAACATACTTTACATTTTCAAGCTTTCATCTATTTTGTTCCTGTATTTATGGTGTGATCCTTCAAGAAGTGCGCATCCCCCTGGAGGCATTCTCTTGACTGGGTCTTGAGTGATTTGTGTCTCTTGACCATTGAAAAGCAGTCCAACGGAACTCTATCTGTTGTGAGCATGCTTGGCCTCATGTGTTGATTATTGTTTTATCTTGAGTATCTTTAATTCCTGCACATGCGAGTAAAATTGTTAGTATATTGTATATGTTGTATTTAGTCTTAATCTGTATATCTTAGATATTCTTTTGTATCCAGTTGTATCTATTTTTTTGTAATTTTTTGTAACTTGTAATTATCTTGTAACGAATATCCCCCTAACTTAGTTGACCCCATTGCCCAATCTTAGGCACTAGTCTTAGTTGCCCTAGGAAAAGGTCTGACTCTCATACTTAGATAGTTGTATCTTGCATTTGTTGATTGACATCTTAGGCTAGATTCCCCTTAACCTTTTAACCAATTAAAACCAACTCCTAGAACATTAAACTATAAATCTCATCTAGTAACTAGGGTCTACCCCCCTTGGCTTCCCTAGGAGTTAGCCTAG
>SNQJ01S0046422.1:24533-48751 GCA_010110895.2 Picea sitchensis
CTGGAATGGGGATTAATCTCCCCTATGAAGTCTAGACCCCATTGTTGAAATGGAGCTTCAGCTTTGACTGGAACTAATGGCAGTGCAGGGAGCTTCTGTTTACCAGCGAATATTTGACAAGGATTTCAGGCACGCACTTTGGCATTGACGTCCGAAAAGAGTTTCGACCAGTAGTAACCAGCCCTCAAGATATTGTAGGTTGTAGCTCTCCATGCGTGATGCCCCCCACAGACTCCCTTATGAAATTCGTCTATGACGCGCTGAGTTTCCGATTCAACTAAACAGACTAGCAGGAACCCAAGTGGATCCTTCCAAAATAGCTGACCTTTGGTGATACAATATTTAACTACGTGGAGTTTTAAAGTTCTGCATTTAGATGGTGATAGTTCATTTGGGCATTTCAAGTTCAGCAGGTAAAACACTATGTCTCTATACCATTCCGATGATAAGAACTTGTCTTCAATCTGGTTTGGACCTGTTTCTTCTTCCGCTTCATTTAGGTCTGTGTCTTCGTCGCTTCCCTGCAGACAATTGATATAAAGAGCCCTGAGATTTGATTTGGCTAAGAGTTTGGCTAGGCCTTGCCCTTTTATCAATTTGGTCGGTTTAACTTCCAAATCGAATTCTTGGATTTTAGCAAGCCATCGCCCTCTTTTTCCATCACTATCTGGTTGTACCAATATATCTTTCACAGAACTGGTAGGCACGTACGCGATAATTTTTGAATGTAGTACATAAGTTATGAATGCCTTTAGCGCTTTTACCATTGCGTACGCCTGTTTTTCCATTATGTCATACTTCATTTTTGCGTCTCTAAGGCTCTTGCTAAAAAATGCGATCGACCGTTCGAATCCTTCTTCATCCTTTTGTAGGAGCACCGCGGCAATAGTATGTTTAGAGGCAAATGAGAAGATAAGAAAATATTTCAGATAATCTGGGCTTGCTAACACAGGTGCCTCGCTTATGAATTTTTTAATATGCATGAACGATGCTCTGGCCTCGGTCGTCCAATTTACTCTACTGTCTTTCTTCAACATTCCTGTGATCAATTTGACAATCTCAGCAAAATTGGGGATAAACCTTCATAAAAAATTTATTGTTCCTAAGAAAGATTGAATCTCTTTTACTATTGCTTCAATCCTCTTAGGATCAATCCTGATGCCATCCCTAGATACGATATGGCCCAAAAGCTTACCTTCCCGCATAGTGAAATGTGATTTCTTTGGGTTCAAATATAGACCAAACCTGCGGCATTTTTCAAAAGTCTGTTTCAGATGGATCAAGTGTTCTTCATCGGTTTTAGAGAAAACCGTCAAATCGTCGAGGTAAATGACTACGAACTTGTCTCTTTCTCCCATGAAAGCGATGTCCATAGCACGTTGGAATGTAGCCCCTGCATTCATTAAACCAAATGACATTTTATCATACATGAATGTACCCCATGGTGTGGTGAAAGTAGTTTTTTCCCTGTCTTGTTCGTTCATGGCGATTTGATTATAACCAGAGAACCCATCTATCATAGACATTTGATTTTCCCCAACTACTTTTTCTAGTGCATGGTCCATTTTGGGCAGCGGGTAATTATCCTTTAGAGAAGACTTATTTAAGTTTCAGAAATCCACACACAGTCTGATTTCTCCATTCTTTTTCTTGATCGGGACCAGGTTTTCCACCCAGTCCGAGTATCTCAGAGGTACGATTATTTTCGCATCTAAAAGCTTCTTAACTTCCTTTTCAATCACGGGTAACAAAATGGGGTTAATTTTCCTAAGCTTTTGCCTAAACAGTTTGACCCCAGGCTTCAAAGGTATCTTGTGATCAATTATCGAAGTGTCATACATTCTTATCTCATCATAAGACCAGGCGAAAACATCTTTGTACTATCTGAGTAGGTCTTTGTATTTGAATTTTACTTCGGGAGGGAGGAACTTGGATATCTTTACTACCCTGGATTCTTTTTCAGTTCCTATATCACAGTCCTCCACCTCTTCTGGTTGGGGCTGCAAAGTGGATTTCACAGGTACGTCGTTCTGATCAAAAATCCTTTCTAAAGGAATTAAGCCTTTCAGAATCTGGTTGCTTTTAAGGACCAACATACGATGATCCGCAATTTTTTCTCGGAGGTTTCAGGATATCCCCCCTCTTGCATGATCCACATCAGGTCATTTTGATTTTCTTGGTCTGCATGAGTTTCGGAGAACTCACCCACTGCTGCAAGAAATTTCTTAATTTGTTCATCGTCTTCAAAGACTTGCCAGTGTCGGATATTGTCTGGTATGGAGGGTTTGTATCTAATTTCAATGTGATACTTCAGTTTGACGGTCGTAGGAGGAGAGAAGATTGAAGCTGCCTTTTCCAATGCATCAACTTGTAGATTCTCGGCGTGAGGGATAAAATGGACCTTTACGGATGAGAAAATGTTTTCCATGAGATCCCAAGCACAATTTATGTACGTTCTTAGTCTGGGATGCTTGGCTAGGTACTGGCAGTTTATTTGTTTAACTATTAATTCGGCATCACCATATACCTCCAAGTTTCTTATATTTAGCTTTTTAGAAGCCTCTAATCCTAAGATCAACACTTCATATTCGCATATATTGTTAGTGTAATCTATGCCCCACTGCATTCGGTAGGAGAAAGGAACAATGAATTTACCTTCAGGAGCCACTAAAAGCACTCCCGCACCTGCCCCTTCAGAAGATAAAGCACCATCAAAATACATTTTCCAGACTCCGGTTTTACACATATCCTCTGTCACGTGACTTGACTCTTCTCTCTTTATATTGATTTCCTCTGGACAACTATCCAAACCATCATCAAAAGACAAGATGCAATTTCCCAGATCCTGGTCCACAATGTAAATAGGGAAGTTGTCTGGGTTTTGAGGGTCACTGACTGTATATGCTAATCTTGTTTCTCTGTATAACCGAGTGAACTAACCACCGAAAATAGGATTGTGGCATACGTCATGTCCAACTGGAGAGAACCCCCCAACTTGGCTCCCCATGACCTAGATAACAACATCCCATACTTAGGGGGAATATCTGCGATAACCACATCCATCAGGATACTCTTAACCGGGACCTGCGCCAGGGTAACCACAGATATTTTATCATCCCCATACATTTAACCCTTCTTGATTCAAAAGAGTATATATTTCCATAAGGTCTTGTGATCTGGAGACCCAACTTTTCCATTATAATCTTGGGCATAACATTATGGGAAGCTCCAGAGTCTAACATACAATTATGCAGCAGTTGATCATATACATTCAAAGTGACATAAAAGGGAGAAATGGTGTCTTTGGACCCTTCGAAATGGGGACCAAAGGTGATGTTAGGTCTACCATATTCCAAGTTTATAACATCAGACTAGATTTCTAGCTCAGAGACACCCATCGCTTTGGTAATTTGCTTGCGATAAACGGGGTTTTTCGCTAATTCTACCAAAGGGATTGGTATCTTAATTTTATTTAACTCATTTTCAAAACTGAAAGCCCCGCTCACTTGTCTGTTTCTCTGGTTGAGACTTTTGAATTCTTCCTTTCTAACTTATTTGTCTAGATAGCTTTATCACTCATGGTCCTAGTTGAAGACGTAGCTTTATTTACGGGTTTGGTTTCCTGTGTTTGAGTTTCAACTTTTTCCACCTCGGATTCTTGAGAGCTTACTACTTTAGTTTTGTTGTTGGGTGATAAGGTCTCGTCCAAAGGAGGCTCATAAGCTTGACC
This sequence comes from Picea sitchensis, assembly GCA_010110895.2. Classification (NCBI taxonomy): domain Eukaryota; kingdom Viridiplantae; phylum Streptophyta; class Pinopsida; order Pinales; family Pinaceae; genus Picea; species Picea sitchensis. The sequence goes on from SNQJ01S0046422.1 coordinate 28,264, forward strand.
TATTTGAAGGATTTTCTTGGGTTGAGTTGTTGAGGTTGGCTTACTCTTAGATCTTAAGTTGTACTTGGGTTGAAACTCAGCCATTATCATCTCAGTTTCTGGTTGAGATCCACAGAGATCAGTGTGATCACCTTCTTCACCCTCATTAGACGGTTGTGGTGTGTTTAAAGATTTTTCATAGTCTTCACGAGTCATATAGGGTTGAGTGCAGTCATCACCGAAGTTCGTGACATCGTTGTCTAAATCTCCTAAGTCTTGAAAATCGTTTGCTCCTATAAAATTTTCATTCTTTAAGGGAGCTTGTATTTTTTTATCTTCATTTTTTATTTGTCTTTGTTGGTTCGGGGGGTTTGGGTTCCTCTTGAAATTGTTTTTGGGATAAGAGTCAGCCTTGGCATGTTTGGGTTCCATTCTAGCTATTTTATTCGATATTTCTTTAATCACTCTGGCCATATCATCCACCCTATCATCTGCGAATCTATTTGACCCTGAAGGACCCGCTTGTTCTCTAAAGTGTTTGGTCTCTCAGTTTCCAGTCTCTAATCTAACTCTAAGCTTACCCGAAGCCATCATATTAGACTCTATTTCTACCGCATCATCTTGCATACGGTTTAAGGTGTCTCCCCTTCTCTCTCGCAAAAGTAGTGCGAAATCCGGCTCGAAAGCTCCGACAAAAGTCACTTTGGCCGCGGGTTGGGATGGTTTAACCTCAGCTAGGATTTTATTGTACAGTTTTTTGAATCTTTGAATGAATTTCATGATTGTTTCTGAGTTCTTTTTCTTCAAATACCCAAATTCAGTTAGATAATAAAGATGGTCTTTTCACTCGCCCCATTGTCTGAGGAAAGCATCTTCCAAAGCGTCATATGACAGGATAGAAGCTGCGGGTAGGCTCCGAAACCAAGTTTGGACTTGACCTTCAAAATTTTGGACAAGGAGTCTCGAATATACATCCTTTTTCTCGATACCGAAGATATCTGCGAATTGGTCGAAAAAATTAATATGTTCGACCGTGGTCAGATCCCCCTCTCCGGTGAATTTCGGTAAATTTTTTATGTAATTTTATGGAAGATCGTGTAGGGGGATGGGCAATACTAATGGAGCGTATTTGGCTGTGAATTTCATGAAAACTCTGCGAGGGGGGGCAGGCCCTTGACCTCCACCTCCTCTTAGAGGGACTCCTCCCCCTCCTCCTCCAATAAAACCTCCACCTCCTCCTATAAACCCTCCACCTCCTCCTCTGGTGGATGCCATCGTTGTTTGTGGAAAGTTGTAAAGGGGATTTTGGAAAATTAAAAGGGAATCTTTATTTTTTCACGAGGAGGAAAGTCCGATGAAGAAGAATAAGGAACGCGAGGACTCGGTTCCTCAGATTTGCAAGAGACGAAATCGGGAGAACCGACGGGTGTAGGAATAGAGCGTGTAACACACTCTTCAGAATTTGGTGAAGTCGAGAAATTCAACCGAAGAAAAGATGGTATTTCAAAAGCCGACGAAATTTCAAGAGGGCCTTTTCCTTTGTGTGCTAAGGGGACTGTTGGATGAATCTCACTCCTAACCTCGGAGCAGATTGGCATTGAATCTTTAGCATCAAAGAGAGGACTGAGCGAAGTTGAGGGTTCGGAAGGACTCTTAGTCTTCAGTGTTGGGGTTTTAAGTTTATAAACTGTAGTGGTTGGCTTAAAAGATCCTTTCGCCTTTAGAATTTTCCCGGGATCAGTAACGGGCGTAATCTGCTTACCATCCGGGTTTTGTCTGGTATTCCTTCGACTGGATGCCAGTTTATTTCTCGTGGAGTCGCCAAGTGAAAGATAAAAATCCTTAAAAGGTGTGTACTCTTTGTTCACTATCAAAGGGTAACACTTTCAACGAAAAACAATTCTCCTTTTCCCAGGGAAAAAAATTTCGTAACTTCGGTCCCCGGCAACGGTGCCAGAAAGATGTTGTTCCTGAGTCTGTACTTAAGGATTAAAAGTACAGTGTCAAGGCATCTGAAAGTGGGTAAAATATGGAGAAGAGAGAAATGTCAACCCTCGGTAAAGGAAACTAGGGAAGATTTCTTCATTGGCGTTGTCTGGCTTCCAACTGTTCCTGGATGGTTATATCTTGTTCAATGGCTGCCCATGAACGTTCCAATTCGACCTGGTTAGTGGCAGTCTTAAGAATTGTGTCAAAAATATTTAAATCAATGTGTGTTTGGTCCGATAGTCCAGGTTTGATATTAGGCTATGTTGGTGCAGGGACAGTCATGGGGGAACAGTAAAAATAGGAAAGACTTCAAAGAGAGATCAAGTTTTGTCTCGATTTGGTCGAATAAAAGAGAATTTACGGTTTTAGGAATAAAATAGGGATGCAAATCAAAGGCTCTTTCTCGTAACTGTATTATATTTTAATCAAAGGTGCGAGGTGGGAGAAAAACATTTAGCTGTCCATAGTGTAAGGTATCTACCAGGGTAGTATCTCACAAATAAACAGAAGAGGAAAAGGTAAGTAAATAACCGATGTAGCAGAGAGTATATGTAGAATTCTGAAAATGCAGATTGGTCTTACACCCGCTAATAGCCGGTGCAGAGGAAAGACAATTAACAATTATAGAAAACCAAAATTCATTCGCTATAGTAGTGGTCGTACTAAAGTATAATGAAGCACATCAATTATGAATATGAAATGAAATGAAACATGAAATACAAAGAAACAAACTTGTAACACAGACTTGACGGAATCGAGAATCTTCATATTTGCTTGTATTAACTTCTCAAATGTAAAAAACTCTGTTACAATCGACACAAAAAGGTCCAGCCTTATTTATTTCTTTCTGTGATATATTTATACAATTTTACAAATCAAGTAGAATCTCAACAGTCACAAAATTTTGGTTATGACGGGGAGGAGAGCAATCGCTCCATTTCTCCTTCTCTGTCTTCACTTTGTGCCAGGCGTTGGTCGTCGCACAGACTCGGTACAGGCAACACATCTTTCGACCAGCTGAGATATTAACCAAGATGGTTCTGCTTGACAGTTGGCTTTGAAGAAGTAACATTCTCAGGCTAACTATTGCAACCTGTCTTCCATCTATCCATCGATGATGTCTATGGCACATAGTTGTGCACTAGGCTTGATCATGCACTTATCAACTTGGACTATGTCCACCATGGTCATCTAGATATTGGTCGAATCTCTTTCCTCCTTTTCCTTCAGATCAAGTGAGATTTGTTCCACATTCATTTGTATCAACGCCTCGGCATCGCCTCCATTGTCAATGCCCAGCAACTCGCCGTCTATAGAATTAAAGGCCTCCTCCAAGGAATTGGTTATCTTTTGGGCTTGTTGCTTGCCTTCGGCGATGTTATGCTCCCATTCCTTTAACAGAATGTTCCCTCGGGTTTGCTATGAAATGGTGAATCTGGGAGTACCTTCCGAAACCTTGTTGTTCGTGGCTATTACCGCCTCCTAGAAGGCGACCCGGGACACTCCTGCATCCAATTCTTTGGCCGATAAATTCTTGGAAACTTGCTTTACCAATAAACAGTTGTCACGGATTGCTTCCACCTTGGAGAGAAAATTTTGTTGCACCGCAGAGAATCTGGTCCAAATCTCGATTGCCTGGGATTTTAACATCCCGATGTTTATCATTCTTCTCTCGGCGATCTCTACTTGAGCCTGCAGCTGTTCAATCAAATTCTTCTGCTGGCTTGCCTGCATCCGACCATCTCGGACCACCAACTATGTTTGCTCCAGCTTAGTTCTGAGCACCTCTATTTCATTTTTATCGACCAATCTGGCCTGCTCTATTTCCACGCTCACCTGACCTTTAACATTCTCCATGGAGGTGGCCAATCTGGCTTCAAGAGTCCTAATTAGGCGATTTTTTATTTTAAGTTGGTTCTTTAAAAGTTCGACTAAGAATTGATTCATTGAGGCATACGCTCCTACCGTCCCTGCGATTTCAGTGGCGAATTGCTCATTCTTTTTATTTTTTCCATCGGTCATAACTTTATACTTTTTGGCAGTTGACTCTCCTTCCTGGTAAAATTCCCTTTTTACTACTGCTTTTCTCTTTTTATCAAAGAAAAACTCATTCGGAGGGAGTTCTTCTACTCCTATGGGCTTTAGTTCCTCATTGAATATCCATCCTTCTTCGATATTTCCCTGCGTCGACTGCAAGGGGGTGACAGATGTGATGGGTTCTCCGATCTATTTCGCTGATTTTCCTGGGGTGTCGACCAGGTTCTACTTCTTTGGCAGGTATGGGGTCTTTATCTCTGTCTCTGGATTCTGTTTCTTTGGCGGGTCTAGAGTCTTTTCCTCTACTTTTGGATTATTCGTTTGTTCCTCCTCGTCCTGATGTTTTCCTGGGTCGGGAGTTGTATCTTTAGAACCTTTAGCATCCTTTTGTTTCCTCTCCGAAATGCTTGGACCCTCACCTCGCAATACAGCGGGGAGACAGCTACGTCGGTGTTCCTGGAATTTCAATAGCTCAGCTCTATCCTCGGGTGCCAAGGATTGAATCCGGGCTAGAATTTCTTCATATGACCTCGCTCCTCGAAAAATGTCATCCGAGGGTGAATTCTCATGCTCAAATATTTTGATCCCGCAATTAGCCAAATGATTGCTTACGACCCTCTCTGGATCGTGCTTCTTGTATTCGATGGAGACCAAATTTAGGTCTTCCAGGGTTGCAGCCTTGGCTTTGGCATGCCCGAAATCTAATAAAGAATAATAATTCAAACGAATGGGAAAATACGGCCATACCTTCTTTGAGTACCCTTTGAGCTCTTTACTTACACCGCCAATTACCGTCTACCGGGCACCCTCGCGACAAGCGAGCTTGTCAGGAATGAACAATGGCAGTGCATGCGTGGGAACAGAAGCCCCGAAAACTCTGAGGTATGAAAATTCTGCCTCTACGTACCAGTCTGCGATGCTGCTTAGATTTTTCACTATGTTGTCCGAGATACGGGGTGGCGGGTTACCAAAAATGGCGACATGCAGCGGCACCATTACCCAGTTAAAAATTTCATACACGAAATTTTCTGCTTTGTTTTCCCATAGTTTTTCATGATATACATGTATGGGTTGGTCTTCGGCCGGAGTCCAACCCCAACTCATTAATGGAAATGGTGTCATAGAACAAATCACATCCATAATATATGTGGACATGAAGAATGAGGACGGCCTCCCATTTTCCTTCTGCTCCCGATACTCTGCGACCTGATTAGCCAAGCTATCCAAAAGCATCCTTGCCCAATTGAAGGAAACACCTTCTGCGACCCAAAATATTAAAGGCACCCACGCAAGGTAAAAATGTGTTGTGTCCTCTTTCCCATCTAACCGGCATGTCATCATGGCCACATATTTGTACTGCGGCTCTAAAGAAGCGATTGAATATATGTCGTGGTTATCAGCTCTGAACTTCGTTGTATTCGAAACCCAATCCTTTATCAAACTGGCCATGGTTTTATCATATTGAACACATTCTTTCTCCTTGAACTCCTCCAAGAAATCAGTGCCATATTCATGGTTAGACGTTGCGGGCAACTTATACATGGATTGCAGGTGTTCCGGCCTGAAAGTCCCGATGGTGACTTTCGGCTCGTTCATGATAGTCCTGGTGGGTATGTCCACATGATCCAATGCCCATTAGACCATGTCATAATATGGAAGCAACCGTGGCCTGGCTGCTACTCTGTGCATTCCGGATTGGACGACTATTTTGTACTTGGTGGTTATATCATCTCTTTCGTTGTCATCGTAGTCATCAAAATAATCCACCGATTCTGATTGCAGCATATCTAAAACGTATGACCAGTTAGAGATCGAGTCTATATTTTGGGGCGAATTATTAGAGACATTATCTGAGCCTTGTCCCGAAACCTCGACATTCGCCTTTGCTTCTTTCCACAGAGCCATGGCTGAAGCTTGCGTTTTGGCTCTTCTGCGATAGAATTGTGTATACATACAACAGTCAGTTTACTCAGAAGTGATGAGCTCTTCATGCTATGAAAATACATTTGTTATAATGAAGTGCAGCTCTTACATATATTTGAAAACTCGGTACCTTTCAAAACAAGCCTGTCCAATCACATTTAGAAATAAATTGCTGCCGTAAAAATCCGATCTTATATTCATAGATTTACCCTATTTCTTCATTAATGTCATAAATTTTGGCGGTTTCAAAGTCAGTTGGCATATGGGGTGAAAATGTTTCCTCGTGAATCATGCAAGCATCAAAATGCGGGATCTATCTTGTTTTAGTTTAATTAATCCAATCTCGCCAACGTTAATCAATATCTCGCTACTCGTTATATCGGGGATTTTTCTTTAACATCTTGATTCTTTGACGCCCGAAACTGCGAAGCGCGATTTTGTTTAATAAAAAGGTAATCACAATATGAGGCTCGATTAATTTTATAACTATCACTTTCGCGATATCGCGACTCGGGGCTTCGAAGATAAGTTTCTGGGAGATTTATATGTCGATTTGCGAAACCGCGAGATCGCGATAACAAGGCTTAATTAAGGGGAAGATAATCTTGGATTAAGTGATTAATTAATCATTTTATAACTAAATCATGACTTCATGAGTCGGGGTTTAGACATCATAACTTTCAAAAAAGATAATGCCGAGTGGATAAATGTCGAGAACAACTTTAACCACGGTTAGCCTTTTTGCCTTTAATCCTTGACATGGGTTATCCAGAAAGGACCTCGTGTTCTCAGCTCTCGGGGATGTAAAAATAAAAATTTGGGTTTGGCAAACGTCGAGGCGCGAATCCCCAACGATGTCTAATAATGAGTTAAAAAAATTTACCCTTGTTACTGTCTTCAGTGAAAATTTAAAACGACTTCGCCGTTTCATGACTCGGGACATGTGAATTCATGAGTTATAGTATCCGACCTGTGAGATCCCAAAGTAGAACAAAAAGAGGGAACATTCTTACGAAAAGTAGGACTTGTTTCAAGAGTAGAAATAATCGTTGTTGCTCACGTGACAAAGTTTCAGAGGTCTCAATATCTCGGAGGGAAAAAGAAAACCATCTTTAGATTTCAAGCATCAAAATGAAAATTGTGACAGGCTAAAAAACAAGGGCGGCTCCAACACCTTGTTTTGTTCTATCTTCTCATTGAAGTTAGGGAGATTAGTTTGTGTCTTCATTTACCGATTTGTCCGATAACAATCAATAACCAAAAAAACACAGCCATTTTCCCACTTGGTGGAAGGGAGGCCCGACATGTAGTCCATGGAGATGGATTCCCATGTCCTGTCAAGAGTAGAAAGAGGGGTGTACAAGTCTTTTTTCTTAGTGGTCAGTTTGGAAATAGCGTAGTCAATGCAAGACATGATATACTTTTTGACCTCCTATCGAAGTTTCGACCAATAGAAATGTCTCTACAACATTTCCACTATATTTTCAATGTCGAAGTTTACTGCCACCCGACTGTATTGGGCTTCCCAGATCAGCTACGCTCGCTCTCTTGGTGGAACGCATATATTTCCTAGATGGAAAAACAACCTATCCTTAAGATGGAAATTAGTGACAATTGCGTTTGTGCCAAAAATTTGGTAGGTGATGGCAAAGTCGAGGTCTGTCTCATAGAGTTGGGGCCATTCATAGGTCTCATGGCCACAAGAGTCTAGCACCATGGTGAGTGCTACGACTAGCAGTTTGTTGAGGAAATCAATGACGTGATTAGTGCTTCATGTTTTATACTTGATGTTGAGGTGGAATTGCTGAAATTATGTGGACCATTTCTGATGGAGGTCATTCTACAATTTTTCATGTATCTGCATGAACTGCAGTGGCTTATGATCAGTGTGGATGACTGTCTCTTTCCCAATAATGTAATGTCTCCATGGGCAATGGGATTGAAAAATGGAGTAAATTTCTTTTTCGTAAGTAGGGTACTTATGGACAAAATTTGATAGTGTCTCACTATAATAGGGCATGGGGTGGTCGTGCTGAGTGAGAACGACGCCCACAACATAGTCTGAAGCATATGTATCGATATCAAAGGGTTGTTGCAGGTCCAGTAGAGAAAGTATTGGGGCTCAACACAAGCATTTCTTCAAATCATTGAACGCTTGTTGTTGGGACCGACCCCACACAAATTTCTCCTTACCACCACCCATGGTTACTTGACTGAGGGCCCATTTAATATGAGAGAATCCCAACACGAACCTGCGATAGAAATTGGTAAGGCCCAAGAAGCTCTAAATCTCAATGAGTGTGGTTGGGGCTGGCCAGTCACACATGAATTGGATATTGGATGGATCCACATGTACACCATGCTAATCAATGAGGTGTCCCAGGTAATGGACCCTTTCCATGCCAAAGGAGCATTTTTTCAAGTTGGTGTATAGCTTTTGTTGTCGCAGGGTGTGTAGAACCTATTGAATATGTTGCAATTGTTTTGCCCAAATATTTTTGTAAATAAGAATGTCATCCAGATAAACCACTACAAAAGTATTGGTGAATGATCATAGGATATCATCCATCATCCTCATGAAAGTGGCTAGATCATTTTTCAAGCCAAAGGGCATGACCAACCATTCGAAAAGACCTTCTTTGGACTTGAAGGAGGTATTCCATACAAATTTCTATTTTATTGGGACCTGGTGGTAACTAGACTTCAAATAAATCTTACTGAAGTATTTGGCCCCCGTGAGTTGATCAAGGAGGTCATCGATTCGGGGAATTGGGTACTAGTTTCTAACTGTGATTTTATTCATGGCCCATTAATTAATGCATGGTCGCCAAGTTCCATATTTCTTCTGTACTAGCACAATTGGGCTCCCACAAGGTGATGATATGGGATAGATGTGCCCCTTGTGGAGAAGTTCTTGGATCTGCTGCTTGATCTCCCCATTCTCTAACAGAGAACGATGGTAGACTGCCCATTGGCCAGTTGTATGTTGGGGGTCATATCTATGGGGTGATTAACCTAACAGTGTAGAGGTACCTCGATAGGTGAGGAGAAGATATCCAAGTATGCTTCCATGACCTTATCCACTTTCTTCTATTGTGTGGAGAGGTTAGCCATAGAGACCCTGGATGTGGATGCGATCTTTTGCTCATTCTAAGAGCGAATCATGAAGAAGACAAACTTCCCCTTCTAAGAGATGACCTTCCTGCATTGCTTGACAGAGATCAAGGAAACAACACTAGGTTGGACTGCCTCCAGTATCCTGTACATTTTATTGTTCAAAGTAATAATAACACTTTGAGGCCTAGACTCATATACAACATGGTGTTTCCATAAATATGGTTGGCCCAAAAGAAATCACAAAATTCGAGAGGGGAAACATCACACAATACCTCATCTTTGAAGGGCTTGATGTCATATGAAATGCGACATTATTGGCTGACGCGGATGTCGCTTCCTTGGTGGAGCCATCTGATGGTGTAGGGATGTGGGTGTGGCATTTTTGGTATGGAGAGTCGCTTGAAAGCCTCTGCTGAGATGAGGTTCTTCTGGCTACCAATATCAACGATGAAGTGCAGTGAGGTACCCTTCACCCACATCTATAAATGAAAAAGTCACTCACCTTCCTTTGACTCGTCTGGTTCACTAGATTGGATCTTAGTGGTAGCAATGATAACATTGGGTTCTACATCAATGATCTGTCTCCCCCTTTCTAGTTCCGACTCAGATTTAGAACCTGCATCTGATTCATAGGATTTCACCTCAGCCACCAATGACTTCTTTGAGCGACAATCAACAGTGTTATTCCAGGGGGTCTTATGGAAGTCGGACCACTTCCTGGTATCTTTCTTTGTCTTTTCGATGCCATTCTTTTCTTATGCCCTGGACTGGATGTCCTAAGGCTATCCATCTTTTCGATGTCATTCTTTGCTTATGTCCTGGATTGGTTGTCCTAAGGTAGTCTGTATTTTCTCTGTCCTTTGTTTTGTGAGTTGGGGCCACCCTTTCCTGGCTTTTGCTATGAAGGGTTCCTAGGCCCAAATTGTCGCGTCTTTTGTTTGATCTTCTGCTTGATTTTGATGACACATCGGTAGGCCACGTCGAAGGATGAGATGTCCAGAAAATTGATTTTGGCCTGGATGTATCTATGCAGACTGTTGTGATACTTGAGAACCATATGTCGCTCAGAATCTTTGATACCCAGCTTGGTGCACAAGGTATGGACGATATTTGTGAACTCAAGCACTGCTTGGTCTCTTTCATGCAACAATGTGGTCCATTTTGTATACAGTTCTTCATAACTTACAACAGGGTAGTATTTTTCCTTAATAGCATCCCTGAAGGACTCCGAGGTGAATGTGACTATAAATAATGAGGGTTCCTCTGTTTCCTTCTGCTCACAAAAATTTTCCCACCAATATTTGAGATGGGGAATGGCTTTGAGGAGTGCAAAAGTAATATTTTCTCTATTCAAGAAGTTATGGAAAAATAAATACCCTTCTATTAGATTCAACCATTTGTCTACAACATCTATGTCTATCTGACCTTCAAATATAGGAATATAAAAGTTGATTTGTAGCGTGAATGGGGTGACGCCTCCATTTGAGGAAGATGCATCGTCTGTTGGTAGCCACCGAAGGATTTGTGCAAAAATATCCATCATCTCCTTCCTATGTTGCATGAGGGATTCCTCGAGCAAAATTTTAAGGGATCTCCTATCCCATCGGATTTCTTTTCTCCTGCCATGAGAGGTCACTTGGGCGTGCGAGAGATTTTGTCCTCAAGAGAAACAAGCTCAATACCCAATTCTTTGTACCCTGACCTCATTGGGGACATGCATTACGAATGACAAGGAGTAGACCACTCTGATACCATTGATTTGAATTTTATGAGAAGAACAAAATGAATACAAAATATTATCAAAATATTCTTAACACAAAATAACAAATATACAGTAAAATTGTTTTCTATTCAATAAGGAAATAAGCTGAAATTGTAAAACGCAGCGGAAAACAAGCTTGATAGAATGGTGGCGGATTATCTCTGAGAAGAGATGTGATGATTGTGCTCATTCAAAATAATATAATTATAATGAGGATATCAAGGCATTTTTACAATAAACAGGAATGTCAAAAACCCTAGACATCCAAAAACCTAACTCTAGGAGACGAAGCGACAAAAGTCATGTGGGCCCCGTTTGGGTAAGTTAGTACATCAACTTCCCAAAGTCATAACTTTTGCATACGATATTTGTTTTAGAAGCATGATAGCCCATTGGAAAGGTATATCCCAGGAATACATATTTTTCCTGGGGCGAGCCCTAAAAACATTGTTTAGGGCCTCAAAACGGCCCCATAAGTTAGGGACTCAAAAACTAGGAAAAAACTATCGAATTAGAAAACTGCCAAAATGAGCCAGTTGGAATAGGTGGGAGGCCACCGACATCCATATAAACCATTCATCTCCCATTAGGAATACATTTTCTCCATTTTGTTGAGTGCCTCCATTAGATGAGGAATTTTTTGTTGAATCTGGCCCCGGGTGAGCCACTTCCCTTGGTGCAAGAGTTGCCCTGCTTTGACAACTCGATAAAGCTAGATCCTTTACTGGTGAGTGCCCTTACCCTATTTTTCAACAATACGATCACTGGATTCCTATTGTATGCAGTCAGGGTTGAGCTATGTTGGTCTCAGGTGTTCTGCTATCTATGAGGTGTCCAATAATGGTGGAAAATAAGGTCAAAGGAGATTCGCGTTGAACACTGGGTGCAGGACAAGGAAAGGTGGAATGTTGAGCTCAAAAGAATTATCACCCACAACCTTGGTGATGGTGTACAGAAAATAACAGAGTGAGAGAAGATTTTGATGAGGTATAGAAAAGCGTTTTTTCTGCAAATGCAACCAAAATTTGTCACCCACCTGAAACTTATGTGGCACCCGGTGTTGATCATGGTGCTACTTTTACTTGTCATTGGACTTCTGTAGGATATCCTAAACCTGTTGGCAGATGTGTTGGATCTTCTCAATGAACCAGGTGGATTTTTCAGCTTCAGTTGGAGTAGGAGATGAGTCGGTTGAGGTGATCCCAAGGGGTAGTGAAACATCTATGGGACCCAATGGTTGGGATACCAACCCCACCTAAAAGGGGTTGTGGCCAGTTGAGCTATGCAGGGCTCGGTTGTAGCTATGTTTCACATAGGGAAGACTCTCATCCCATGTGAAAGGGTGCTTGGAATTATACATGCGTAGGATATGCATGATCATTTGATTTACGACCTTGGTTTGGCCATCTGTCTGGGGGTGGAAGGATGTGGATTTGTTGATCTTGGTGTCCAACAGTGACTAGAGGCTCGACTAGAATGTGCTGAGAAATCGATTGTCCCGATTTGAGACAATGGTTCATGGGATTCCAAAATGTACCCATACTTGTTCAAAGAAGAGCTTGGTGAGCCCTAAAAACGTTGTTTAGGGCATCAAAACGACCCCAAAAGTCAGGGACCAAAAAACTAGGAAAAAACCGTCGAACTGGAAAACTGCCAAAATGAGCCAGTTGGAATGGGTGGGAGGCCACTGACATCCATCTGGATTAGTGCATCACTTCCATCAACCATTAAATCAATATATAACCATAAACAATATCCAATAGAGACAATTTTCCAAAGATAGAAAAAATTCCAGACCAAGTACCTCTCACAAGAGGGAGAGTTAAGTTAAAATGAGATCTTATGATCTCTTATTTATACAAAATGTCACCAAGGTGACTTGTCCACATATTTAGGGGTAAAACACAATACTAGGGGTCAACAACCCTAATCGTTCTCCCTTAACAAAGTAATTCATTTAAAATTCACTTTTGCACATAATAAAAACACTAATTCATATGGATAATGGCAATGTCACCCACAAACACCTAGTGGACATGAGAAGGTTGGCTCATGATGAGACCCCATTTCTCTCAACCATGCAACTGAGATCCATTACCTTGGTTTGTTGACCAGATGATGGTAATGTCATACCACTAGATATTCATGGACCTGATAGGTTAGATCATGATGATACCTCCTATCCTTCAACTAACATTTTAAGAATTTTAAATAATATTTCATTGTGGATCCCCATTTACTCAAAGATAAGTGTTTCGTTGATTTCTTGGGTGATCCCTAGGCGAAGCATCTAGAAGGTTCATACATATGATTTTATATTTTAACCAACATCAAGCCCTTTGGGCCTTCATCCCCTTCTTCCCATAGAATGAGGGACAACCACTTCTTGGGTCAATACACCCTAAAATCCCAAGAGATAAGAAAATGGGGGGGAATAGTGATGGAAAGTGATAAGTATGATTGGGAATGGTATGTTGTCTCTTCAAGGGATTTCCTAGTATAAAAACCATCCCCAAGGAATACCATTTACTAGGGCACAATGTCAACCACCAAGGTGAAGCAAGGAAAAAGGCATAATGTCCAAGAATATATCATGAAATATAAAGAAATGTAAGATACAAGATACTCAAATGGATTAAATATTGAAATGATGCTTACCATAATACTGACTTGTAACACATGGAGCAAGGCCCACTTCCTTTTGGAAACCAGTTGATTTGGTGGATGCCATCTAGAAATATGCTAGCATATGTGGTGGTGAGGAGGGTATCCATTTTTGAAAAAGGATATTGTTGGTCATTTAGCCTCTCGACACTCCATATCTGCAACCTAAGGGCCTCGAGACATAATATCCTTAGTTATCCACAAAATGGGGATAACAGAACCAAGTATCTTGGAGGATAATTTTCCTGGTGCACAACTCTTTTCACTGTAGATTGTTGATGAATACTTTTTTAATATCATTTAAATTTTCAGTAGAGGATTTTCTCCAAAGGAATACACCATTGCACAAAAGAATAATTTGGTGGTTAGAGTTGTAGATTACCAATATATTGCAGGACAGTTGTATAAAATAGGAGCATATAAGATTATAAGGAGAGGTTCCATGGAACATGAACATCCTATCATCTTAGCAGAAGCACATGAAGGACTAGATAGAGGAAATTATGCAGGAAAATCCATTGGGTAGAAGGTATTACATGTAGGACTATGGTGGCCAACAATTTCTAAAGATGAAAAGGAATATTTCTAGACTTTTGATGTCTGTCATAGGGTAGGAAATCCATCCAAGAGGGATGGGATGGCCTTAAAACCTGAGGTAACTCTTAAAGTGTTTGACAAATGGGAAATTGACTTTGTAGGACCAATAGACCCACTAGCTAGAAGATAAAGAGAAAGGTACATTATTACAATGAAAAAATATTTAACCAAATGGGATGAAGAAGAAATACTAAAATATTGCAACGCAGAAACTACAACGCAATTCCTATTTGAACAAGTAATTAGAATATTTGGATGCCCTGGAATTATGATGAGTGATCATGGAACTCATTTAATCAATAGTACCATTTAGGAAATGACTAAAGAATTTGAGATACACTATCATAAGAGTACTCCATACCATCCTTAGGCTAATGGAATAGTGGAAGCATTTAATAAAATATTGGAGAATTTCGTTAATAAAATTTTCAATGTAAACAGGGATGATTGGGATCTGAAAATACCAACAATATTATGGACTTATAGAACCACATGTAAGAAACTCACAAGGAATACACCTTTTAATTATTCATCGTTAATTTTAATGGATTTTGCTTACTCAAGAGGTGTGATCGTGAAACTGATGGTATGTCGACTCAACATAAAAGAAGCAAACATAAAAACATTGCTAAGTAATAGTCTTGATTTTCAATAAGATGGTATGCTTCTAAATGTTGTTTCTAAGATGCAATATCTACAATTTCAATTAAGTTCAATCTTTCCTAATATGCCAAAACTAATGTAAAGTAGACAAAAGTGCAAATGCCATAAGTCAAATGCAATAAATAAATTTGTTTTTTGTATTTTAGATATAATGAAAAGAAAATGCAAGGATTGAATAACAACCTCACGGGAAGATCCTATTACGAGCAAAAGGAGACAAGCGAAGAAGGATACCAACAAGTAACTACCTAGACCGATGTGCAAGGACAACAAATGAGAAAAATGACAAGAAATGATTTCGCCCAAAGAATTCACCAATAAAGTGGCTTCCTATCACTATGTAGGCACTTAACAATCAGAATGGGGACCCAAGAAGTCTCAACAACCAACAAAAATCACCCAACAAACACCAAACTCAGCCAAAAATACCAAAGAGATAGTGTACGCAATTGTTCTGATAACAACTTGTGTATGTACACGCCCTAAAGGAAGAGAGATCGTGTATGTGATGTTGGGTATGGGTTATATTATTTGCATGTGCGTGTGTGGGAACGTCAAATTAAGCAAATGCATCTGACGATCCCAACTTCCTTTGGTATTTTTGTTGTGTGCGTCGGGCGCTTTCCTGGGGGGTTGGTCCTAGGGGGGGGCAAGAATGGCCCCCCTTGGTTACGTGCAACGCCCCAATTTTTGTTTTTTGGGCGTTTTTTTTCTATTTTAGCATATTTTTCTATTTTTAGCAGTTTTCTAAATTAATCCGGGATTAAGGGATTAGGGTTTTGGTAGCTACAGAATACCTAAAATATTGTATATATTGTATTGTGAATGGTGAAATTAATACAATGAAGAGTTGAAAGGTGCGACACCAAGGAAGGTTGGTTTTCTCCCGGTTAAGGGTTTACAACGTAAATCTTTGTGTACTTTTCTATGAGCCATTGATTAATTTTTGTTTTTCTTAAGAATCTGTATGAATTGCTTTACTTCATAGGTTTCAAACTTGCATATGGTATCAGAGCTCATTTTTGGCTTCATAGGGACGCCTTTGTTGTTGAGGTTTTGGCTCGGTCTTGATAGATCAAGTTTATCTTGGGTCTGTGATAAAATTGGGTTCAGTGGGAGATTTTGCAATGGTGATTCGAGTGTAGAAATAGGAATGTTGAGGTCGTCTAGAATCGAGATAGAGAATTTCAACGATAAAAACTTTGAGCTATGGAAGCTCAAGATGGAGGAACTTATTATAGACAAATAACAATGGATCGATGTGGATCCTGGTACACAGCCTACTGGTACGCAGTCTACTGGAACACATGCTACTAACACACAAACTAATAGTACACAAACTACTATTACACAACCTATTGGTATGTCGAAGGAATATTGGGAGAAGTTGGATAGAAGAGAAATGAGTATTATTCAACTCTGCCTGGAAGATTTAGTGTTGTTGAATGTCTCGAGAGAATCTATAACCAAGGAACTATGGGATAACTTAGGGAATTTGTATCAATCAAATTCCCTAGTAAACAAGTTGTTTCTTCGAAAGAAGTTGTATCATCTTAGGATGGAAAATGGAGATTTTGTGACAGAACATCTAAATGCCTAGTAAGTCAACTTGTCTCTATTAATATTACGATTGCAAAAGAAGATAAGTGTATTACTTAAAACTTTGTTATGTTATTTTCTAGACTCTTGGGATACTCTGGTTGTAGCAATTGGTAGTACCACTCAATCTACATTGAAGTATGAGGATGTAGTTGCATCCTTGTTATCTGAAGAGATGAGGTGGAAAGGAATGGATTGTCAGAGCACAGATTATTTATTTGTAAGAGGTCGTACCCAAGACAAGAATCTTGGTAAGTCTTCGGGGGGGAGATCTAAATCTAAAGGTAGATCTAAGTCTCTACCTAAATATTTGAGGAAATGATGGAAGTGTGGTAAAGTAGGGAATTATAATAAAGATTACAACTCTAAGAAGGTTGATAAACCAAAGGGATATGATAATGCCTCTTCCACAGAGGAGAAAACCTCCACTGAAGAAGGAGGTGATGTTTACCTGGAATCTACAGGTACACATGACGACCATGGTGTATGGTTGATTGAATTAGGTGCATCATATCATATGAGTCCTCACAGGGAGTGGTTCTGTAAATATGAAAAATATGATAGTGGTGATGTATTCCTAGGAGATGACTCGATAGCCAAAATCATGGGATGTGGAAGAGTTAAGTTTTTTCTAAAATATGGAAGGATTACAACTCTCCTTGGGGTTATGCACATTCCAAAACTAGCCAGGAGCCTATTATCTATAAGAAAGTTAGATTATGCAGGTGTGGATAGTGTATTGGGAAAGGGCACTTGCAAGATGGTATGAGAAGAAATCGTGTTGATGAGGGGATTTCGGTGTGGAACTCTGTACAAGTTGTTGGGAATCACTTATACTAATGGGTGTAACAGTTATGTTGTCCCTAAGAGGAGAAATAAAGCAGACAAGACCAATACTATCCTTGGAAAGAAGACCATGTTGTGTCATCAAATACTGGGGCATATTGGAGAAAAGGGTCTTCGAACACTACATGGTAAATTTATGGTTGAAGGTATGTCTAATTGCACTCAGGGTTTTTATTTCTGTGAACATTGCATATATGGTAAAAAGAATCGAGTAAGATTACCATCTGGTGCTACAAGAGCAAAGGGGATCTTAGAGTTGATACACAATGATGTGTTTGGACCTGTGTCTGTTCCATCACTAGGTAAATCTATGTATTATGTTTCAATCATAGACGATTTCTCAAGGAACACATGGATTTATTTTCTTAGAAAAAAATCTAAGGTATTTGATAAATTTAAAGAGTTTAAGGCTCTAGTAGAAAATCAGAAAAATAAGAAAATAAAGGTATTGAGGACAGATAATGGTGGAGAATTATGCATAAATGAATTCAAAGAATTATGTAAGAAGTGTGGTATAGCAAGGCATACGACTACTCAATACACACCTCAAAAGAATGTAGTTGCAGAAAGGATGAACAAGAAACAGATGGAAAAATCAAGGAGCATGCTTAGTGGTGCCAAGTTAGGACAAGAATTATGGGTAGACGAAGTGGGTACAACATGTTACCTAGTCAATCGATCACCCTCATCAGCGATGGATGATAAAAATACACATGAGGTATGGACTGGAAAGAAAATATCTCTTGAAAATCTCAGAGTATCTGGTTCTGATGCTTATGTACATGTTCCAAAAGAAAATAGGAGCAAGATGGATAATAAAGTTGAAAAGTGTATCTTTATTAGTTATAAATATGGTGTGAAAGGTTACAATATTTGGAACCCAAAAACTAAGAAGACTGTTTACAGTCAGGATGTTGTTTTTAGAGAGGTGAAAGATGTTCCCAAACATGAATTCCTACCAAGGAAAGACGAACATGAGAAAATAGAGTTTGAGTTGGATGATGAAAAATCTGAATCAACTGAAGAAGATGAAGCAGAAGAAGAAGAACCTCATACCCTAGTATTGAGGAGATCAATGAGGGAAATAAGGAAACCAGAAAGGTATAATCCATCCAATTTTCATTCTAGTTTTTCTTTATCTATTATTGATCATGATCCCAAAATTGTCAGGGAAGCAGTGAATTTAGAGGATAGTAAACTTTGGAATAAGGCCATGGTAGAAGAAATGGTTTCCTTGGATAAGAATGAGGCATGGTATCTAGTTCAGTTTCCACCTGGAAGAAATTATGTTGGTAGTAAATGGTTGTTTAAGAAGAAGTTTAATGAAAAAGAAAAAATGGATAAATACAAAGCTTGATTAGTAGAAAAAGGTTATTCCCAGGTAGAGGGAATTGACTTTGGTGATATTTTTTCTCTTGTTGCCAAGTTCACTTTTATTAGATTTATTTTATCTATTGTTGCTTCTTTTGATCTTGAAGTGGAACAAATGGATGTGAAGACAACATTCCTACATGGGGATATGGAAGAAAAAATCTATATGAAGCATCTAGAAGGATTTGTAGTGAAGGGAAAGAAAGAGATGGTATGTAAGCTAAAGAAGTCACTATATGGTCTGAAGCAATCACCTATGATGTGGTACCAAAAGTTTGACACATACATCCTTGGATTGGGATTTGTAAGAAGCAGGGATGATCACTTGTATATTCCATGCAGGTTGGTAATCACTTCATTTATGTAGTGTTGTATGTTGATGACATGTTGGTGGTAAGAAATAACATGGATGTTATCAAGGAGTTGAAACCACAACTATCCTCCAAATTTGACATGAAGGATCTCAGTGCTGCTAACTTCACTCTGGGAATGGAGATTAAAAGAGATTNCATAGGTCATAATGGAGGTTCATACCTCCCGAAGCTACCATAATATTAACAGGTAAACCCACCTTTAATTTATTTCTGGGTCTCAATAATAACTGTCGGGGCCGACTTCTTATTCTGCCTATTACAATTGTCTGTTGACCAATACGCAAAAGGGGATTTGGTCCTAATACAATTACCGACATGATTAATCCACAATTGGGATTAATCCTATGAATAAAATAACAATAATAATAAGAATATTCTTTGCAGTTACATTATTTCAACAGTTAGGACAATATATTTGTCTTCAACAACCTTGGTTGAAGTTTTAGGTTCAATCTCAATTATAGGTTAGGGAAGGTCTTGAATGTTCATGAGGTTTCCTAAAGTCAATCTTTAGATCTCGTTGAATGTGCATTCCTAAGGCTTATTGAAGTTGGAGAAACTTGTTTGGTTAATTATCTCTTGGAAGGCATGGGTTCATCACATTCTACAAGTTATGTTAGGTTGGTGTTGAGGCCTCAAATAGCCCCAAGTTGCCAGACTTGGGGACCCCACTTTTTAAATTTTTTATGTTGAGCTTAATCTTTGAATGTACATTTCTTAACTCATTTTACTTTTAATTGCATGGAAGTTGAGAGTACCAATCCTTTTCTTCACCCTCGTGTTTGAATGCAACTTTTCTCTTAGCATCATGTTTCATGATCTTGATTGATTTCATTTGATGGAGTCTCACTTGTGCCCTGATGATAGTTTCGATCTGATTGACTTGCGTGCTTTGGTTTAATTTATTTTTTCTTGCATGCCCTTGCTCTTGCATATTATTATTCTTATCCCTTGTGCCCCTTTGATTGATTTTAACTTATGGTTTAACATGATGTAATCTACTCCTTTTGCATAGGTTTTTGTGCTTTGTTTACACTTATTGATCATGAAAGACAAGCCAGAATCATAACCTTCAACAAATGGCATAAAATACCAAGAGAGATTGGGTATCAAATCAACAAGCGGGGAATAAGCACATGACATATGCACATGCTAGTGGAATGATGTTGTGAAATGCAAGGGACAAATAAACAATGTATCGAAACATATAACAATGCCATCAAAATGTGTCTAATGAAGAAACATCACAGCTAGATGATGCCGGAGCATCGCTCCCAAGACAACCATGTGCCAGCCAACCAACGCACTCAGCGCATTCAAGGAAGAGAGGCACCAACCCTCTCATATTTTGAATTTGAATTAAGGGCATTTAATAATTTGTAAGGCTGTTAGAGTTAAAAGGCCATGCCTATACGCAGGCTTTAGAGGTAGATAGCCTTTAATGGTTGTAAGGATGAGATCTAGCTCCGATCTGGACTAGACAGTCCATTCATTGTAAATTCAATGTAATTGATTAGAGTAGGTAGCTTGGAGGGAAGAGCTCGAAGAGCCCCCTCATGTAAAAGAT
>SNQJ01S0046423.1:0-26658 GCA_010110895.2 Picea sitchensis
AATCTTTGGCTCAAGTGGTAAGTGTGATGTCATTCTTCTTTGAATCACCTGTACACATTAAGACATAGGATGTATTGGAGGGGGAAGGTTGGTCATGAATGATCAATTGGGCTTGTTGATGAGAAGGGAAGGGTTGTGACAATACGGCTGGAGTGGGGGGTTTCGTGGTCCCTTGAAGGAACTTAGTAACCTCGGCTCATCATGGGCAATCCTTAGTGCAGTGATCATCACCACAGATAAGACAAGGGTATCGGGGTTTGCACTTATCCCTATCATCAACAGGTGGTGTTTTGGTTTTCTTAGTTTGTGGATTATTTTTATCCTCCTTGGTCTTACCCTTTCCTTTTTTGGATTTATTTTTTCCGGCGGGGGTAGATTGAATAGAATTTACCTCAAAAGTCTTGCCGATGGGAGGGGTAGGAGAGGGAGAATTTTGAACATTAGAAGAAATGGATTTGGGGTTGCTACTAGAGGTTTGGACAAAATGAGGTTGGGCATGGAAGGTGCCAATCACACCATCAGCTGCATGAGAAGCAGCAGGACTGGTTGAAGTAGTAGAAGTATAAGGATGAGGTGCATCAGGGAGTAAGTCGTAAAGAGTACCCATTTGTGAGTAAACGAGGTCTAGGTATTTGGCACGATTGATTGCCTATTCTTTTGTGACAACTCCACCCATGGAGATGTCATGAGTGATTTCGTTCACAAATGATTTCATGAACCATTATGCCAGCAACTCATCAAGAAGTTTGAGTTTGATGAGATGTCGTCTCCGTCGCCACTCATGAATGTGATCAGAGATATGAGTGGCCTTGGTTTGTTTGAAAGAACTCAAAATCTCGGTTCTCCTTTCGTATTGAATCGGTAATTCGTAGTGGGTGAGGAAATCCATAGCGAGGGTGTTGAAGTCAGTGAAGAAGCCTCATGGTAATTCGATATACCACTTTGGGGCAGAACCTGTGAGGGTTTTCTAAAAAAGGCGTAAATGAATAGAGTCATCCATCAAGGAGTTGTATGAGCACTAAAGGTGAAAATTCATTACATGATTGTTTGGGTCCTCTCCCGGTTTACCATCGAATTTAGGGATGTCGGATGGTACTTTGGACAGTATGGCGGGCCATTGAGGAGAGTGACGGATCGGATCATTTAAAATCCTCGACAGATCCGAGAGGTATAGGGTGGCTAAGAAAGGTAACTGTCTATTCACATGCGGGTACTGGTGACTTTGGGGAGAGAGTCCCATCGGTAAACTAGTGGGACCATAAGTAGTCTGCATATAATGCGAAGATCCAGGAAGATTCAGTTGTTGGTGTGGAGGCAAGTAATTCATAGGGTTGTACCCTTGAATAGGGGCGTGGGGTTGAGTGTTCGAGCCCCAAATAGGATTACATGTGCCTGGATATGGTTGTCCTGTACTAGGGGGTATGACGAAGTTAGCTTGAGGTTGTTGCCCCCCATTCGATTGAGGATTATGTTGTATAAGATAATTCCAATACTGGGCCAAGGATGGAGGTATGTTTTGTCCATAGGGTGGGGTCGGTGGGGGTTTCCCTCCAATCGGGGGTTGCGTCCCAATTGGGATTTGTCCTGCAAAAGGGGGTTGAGTTTGGCCTCCTTGGTGAAATTGTCCACCAATAGGAATATGGTAATTAGGTGTGAAAGACGTGATGGTGCCACTAGGATTAGTACCTTTGATAGAGGATGGAAGAGGTTCTCTGAAAGGGGGTGGAGGAAGTGTTAGAATGAAATTGGGAAGATGGTGCCCAGAAGGAGTGGAACCACCAGGAGTCCTAGATGTGATTTGTGTAGGAGCGAGAATACAAGCATTCAACACATGATATCTGGGCAGAAGTGTTGGGGCAAATCTGGGCAAAAGAAGTGTGCCAATGGGGGCTTGGCTAGCCGCAGTAATCTCAGTGTGAGGAATCGTAGTATCTGGGATCATTGTGTAATGAACTATTTGTAGAGGGATAGTCCAGATGTGGTCAGCTAGCAGAGCGTCTATACCAGGGAAATAATAGACAGTAGTAAAAGGTATTGCATCTAGATCAGATGTTTCAGGCCGCTTGGTTGCGACAGTGATATCAACGCCTTCTCCTGAGCCAAAGAGATCCTGTCTAAAAATGCCAGTAGTCCAAAAAGGATCTTGAACCTCAGGTCCTATGAAAGGTTCGGTTGGTGATCTAGAAGATTGAACAACTAAATCTCCAGAAGAATTCACTCACACAATATGTCTCCTGGAGTCGAGAGGAAGTCGAAAGTC
Source organism: Picea sitchensis (assembly GCA_010110895.2). Lineage (NCBI taxonomy): Eukaryota > Viridiplantae > Streptophyta > Pinopsida > Pinales > Pinaceae > Picea > Picea sitchensis. The sequence continues at coordinate 2,261 of SNQJ01S0046423.1, forward strand.
CTCTCGAGAATTGGTAATTCGAAACTGTTCTAGAGATTTATTTCTTTCCACTTGTGGAGTGGCAACGTCTTGGACTTCACTTTGTTGAGGAGAGCCCTCCGGTGAGTTGGTAGGCAAGGGTTGAGAACCTTCCAGATCTTCTCAGGGTAAGCCTTGCATCCTACGTGAACGGCATGGAGGGTTGATTGTGATCGAGTTAGAAACTTACGAAAGAAATTTTATGGCCAACTTGGGTAAACAAACAACATCCGCTAGTAAAATCTAGGAATAAAAACCAAGAAAACAAGACCTTTCAATTCCGAAGTCACTAGTTGGTGATGAAATCCAATGTCGTGACGACGAGACAAGAAGGGGTTAGGCTAGGGTGGAAAATTTATGTTGACGACCTGCTTAATGGACTTACACCTTGGTGAAAGCTCCCACACATAATTGTGGGTGTACCATCCAAGGAGCCCAAGTGAGTTTGGCCAATGTCGATTCCAAGTACCGTGAAGACTTACCCCTTCACAGTCACCTTGTGTAAGACCCTAAGAAGGTAGGCTACTAAGGTTACCACCAACAACAATGGTGCCTGGGGGAATAGTCGACAGTCCGATCCACACGCAAGGGCAGGGTATCTAGCCTGAAATCAACTTGAGAGGCTTCCACTCATCATTGTGGGTATACCTTCAAGTGACCCCTATAATACGTGCAATCTCTACACTGATATCAACAAAGCAGGGTGAGTAACTCTGTCAATCTCGATGTGACCTCAGGTTTGACCCTTGTGTGAGAAGGGCTTCCCAGGAAAAAATGCTGCAAATGGAATTTGAAACTCCTTATCACAAGATGCTATTGTGTGTTTTATGCTTTGGAGAGTGTGCCTCACTGCCTATTCCAAAGATCTAGACTAGCTAATGTTGGTGTAAAAGATCCCTAGAAAAAATTACTAGTTGAATTTTAAAATTGCGCAATATTATTAAAGGTTGTTGTTACCCAAAAGGATATGGAAACGAAACCGATGTTGTGTGAGACTCTGACCCAACAATGCATAAATAGGAATGAATGATACAAAATTTTTGTTCGATGAATCCTATTTACAGGAGGGAAAGAGGAGTTTTCTGGAACAATACGAACTACGATGTATGATATTCTCTGAAATGTAATATCAAACAACCATGAACAATGCAAATTCCCTATTCATTCTCTTTCAATACTTCAATGCCAATATTTTCGAATAAAAAGTTGCTTAAAAAAGAAAAAAAAATTAATTTTTATTAGAAACCAAACAACAGGGGTGGAACTAAGAAAAAACAAGCAACCAATGAAAAAGAAATACACAACAAAGACTCAAACCAATCTTTCAATGAAGACAAAAATAACAAACTAACCAGACCAATCTCTTCAAATGCACATGGGTAACAATTTTCCAAGTAATAAGCAATTGAAAAGAACAATTGATCTCAACTTTTAAACCAATCAAAGGCTCCCAACCAAACAAGCACTCGGATTTCAAAACCGGAGGTTATACCCTTGTTGTGAAAAGGTTAAGAGGTAAAAATTGAGAAAACATGATCAAGAAGAGATTTCAATTTCTGGAAACTAATCATTCACGATATTTCAGGTCAAGAAACATTCAATCACTGGCCAGAGAAGTTCTTCCTAGACACACAAACAAATCTGGGCATCTGAGGACACAAAAGACTTAATCCAAAATTTTTGCAAGTGGGTTCGCAGGCTGGTAGTGGGGTACAGTGCGAGAGTCAAGGATTCTCATAGGATAGACATAGGCAGAATGCGAGAATTTTTCACTAAACTGAACAACAGGGTGCGAACTTTAGTGGTTCTCGCAGGCTACAGAAGGGTGTAGTGCGAGAAGGTCTGTAATCAAGCAAATGTTGGAAAAAAGACAAAACTTCTTAGGGAACTTCTGGATCCAGGGAATCTGTAAGGGTCTCCTCAAGACTCAGAGATTGATGGGAATGAAAAATCGTAGGTTAAGAGAAAATGGCCAAGAAAAAACCACCAAAAATGGGTTGTATCCCCAGTGGAGTCGCCAATTTTGTCATCGAACAAATCGGTAGGTGCGGACACTAACAGATCTCCCTAGATCCACCTAGATCTAGAACAAAACAGGATAGGACATGACTCTTTCCCTAAGTTTTAGTCATTGAATCTACTAATAAGAAGGAATGAGTGACATACCTCTATATCGCTTCCTTAGGTGATCCGAAATCGGATTCAGAAGCCTGTCAGGGCATGAAAAATGCTCAAAAATGAAAGTGCTTGGAATCCGACAAAACCAACACCATTGTGTCCGGCTCGTCTTCCTGATTCCGGTGGTATAATTTTTTTGTCAAACGGAGTCCGTATGGAGAAGATATCGCATTCTGTCCACCAAGCCAAACAGGGAAAAATTTTGGATGCTGACTGTACCTGTTCGTACAGTCCGTACAGGACACGTGTCAGTCCGTCCAGGGACACATGGAAGGTCCGTACGATGACAAGTGGTATATTTCGTATAGGACACGTGGCGGCTCCAGAGCGTGACACGTGGCAGGAAGATTTGGCATTTATGGCGTACGGTTGGACCAATCCCGAGGTGACACGTGTCACCACTGGAAGGGTGACACATGGCATGGGATGACGTCAGCATCGTACGGCAGATGACGTGGCAGGCTTACGTGGTGAATGATGTGGTAGTATGGCGCGATGAAGTGGCAGGTGACGTGGACGAATCATCGATCGACACGTGGCATCATTTGGGCGAATGGTAAGGTGCCACGTGGCCCAATCACAGGCTTCCACGTGGCACCCCGGGTTTAGCCAATGAGGGCTATGTCAAAAGATTTTATGGCCCAGGGGATTCGAACCCCGGACCTCCCCGACCGCAACGCCTTCGTGTAAATCCTCCGACCACTGGACCACCGTGTTAGTGCTTGTTATGTAAACGGGGGAATATACATTTAAATTTACACGTTGTATTATATTGCGGGGGGTCGGGCCGGGGCTTAGCCCCGACCCCGGTTTTATTGTGCCCGCCTACGACCATTGGCGCGGACAGTTGAATGGCGCGGTTTATTTTATAAACATAACCATTATGTTATGGTTTAAGGCCCATGGCCCTATGGTCCTATGTCATTGCAATATGACCGGGTATTAATGCAGTTTGGGGCCAGCGCTAGCCCTTTGGGCTAAGCGCTTGGCCATATTATGCTTATATGACCGTATTTAAGGGGCGCGCGTGCCAGAAAAGGGGGCTTAAGCCCATTTGTAACTATTATATAGTTGCAAAAGTGGGTTTTATAACCACTTCTTGGTTTTTTAATGTAATTAACTCATAATTGGGAGTTATTGGGCTTTTTTAGAGCCTAAATTCATGGAGGAAGTTAGGGATAAGCAACCAACTTTCCCACTATTTAACCAAGGCCATTTTGAGGCCAAGGGGACAGCCTTTGTAGCTTTTGGATGGTTTTTGAGAGCCAATATGCTTAGGAAAAGCCAAGTCAAAGCCAGTTTTGAGGCAGGGAAGTTGTTGAGGAGGAGATGTTGTCGGACGATTTCTGAGAGCTCGGGACATCCGTTTCAGGTGTCGTTTTTTGTGCAAGATTCTAGAGATCTGGGCGAACATGACCAGATCAGTCTAGAAGCCAATCAACATTGTAAAGATGTACTATTAATCTTTCGAACAGAAATAAAGAAGCCTCCCTCACAGAGAAAAGGCCCAGAGACGTAGGCAAAGTTGTGCCGAACTCCATTATCAACCTGTGTATCATGGTTTGTTGTTTTTCATTGCTTTTTAGATCTGAAAATATGTTAATGGCTGTATAATTCATTTATTTTCTCGCTCTTTCGTTAAGTTTCCCAATGGATAATTAATGCATGCAATTTAAAAAAAAAAAAATCAACCATAAGTCATTCAAAAAATCCTGACGGATCAAGTGGTATCAGAGCTAGTTGACGTTTGGATTTGAGTTTGGAGATGTTGCCGGACCATTTCTGAGAGCTTCTGACATCCGTTTCAGTGTCGCTTTTTGTGCAATTCTAGAGATCCGCTAACATGACCGCATCAGCCTAGAAGCCAATCAACATTGTACATCATTAATCTTTCAACAAATGAAAGAAGCCTCCCTCACGTAGAAAAGGCCCAGATCGAAAGTGCTGTGCCAACTCCGTTATCAACCTGGGTATCATGGTTTGTTGTTTTTCATTGCTTTTAGATCTGAAAAATATGTTAATGGTTGTATAAATCATTTATTTTCTCGCCTTCGTTTCCCAATGGATAATTAATGCATGCAATTTAAAAAAACAACCATAAGTCATTCAAAAAACCCTGACGGATCAAGTGGTAATGAGCTAGCCATCGCTTGGATTTGAGTTTTGCATGTTAACCGTGGGAAGAACACATCTCAAGGAGGAAAATGGCATCTACAGACTTTTATCAAGACGAAGAAGTCTTAGATTCGTGTTTGCCATGGTCAGATGGTGAAGGTGTTGTATGAAGACCACTTGGAACGAAGAGCACGGTTCAAGTGAAAGTTTCAAAGTGCCAGCGAAAAGAAGCATTGAAGGAAGTGCCTCTAAGACCGCTTCCACAACATATCCGGAGGTATGCGTTGAAGGTTACCTATCAAATTTTCCCCATACTCGGGTTATTTTGTGAATTCAAAAACAATAATGTGCAGTGGTTTGAGAATATTAAATCAAGATGTGGGTTATGAAAAAGGAAAGGGCCTTGATCTCGACGTCCAAGGCCCTTTCCTTTTGAGGTTGAGGAAAGGCCTCGATTCTTAGGATTGGGATATGAAAGAGGGGACCTTGGAGTGTCTTCCAAGATGGGTTCCAAACTTCGGAAGCAAGTGATGCTTCAATGGCCAACTTAAGACATTGCAAGAACACTTCACAAAGGAAATGGTGCATCACTTCAAGATTGTAGTAGTGAATGCAAGCTCGCTCCAAAGAAAAGTGAAGATCAACATGGAAGGTATATTGAGCTCGTTTTGTTAATTCTCCTTTTGATTATAACAAGAATAATCATAAACCGAACTTGTGGAAACTTTATCCATGTATTTATTGTCTTTCACCTAAGCATTGTGTTGCCAAGTGTTGGAAGAGACAAACTTGTACAGGAAACCTATGTCGCCCAAGAAGGAAACGCGTATGCTGCCTGTCCACAACCGAAGAAGGAGAAAGGTTGTTCGTGTCCGATGCCTAAAACTCTCGCTTGTACGCTTTTGCAACAAGAGTGGACATCAAAGACTAGTTGTTGGAAGCTTAATCCAGCTTCATCCAAAGAAGGGCAAGAGGATTTTTCATGCACCCACAAAGGAGGAAGAATTTCCAGCGAAGCAAGACGAACACCATGAAGGAAATAAACTAGCCACTTGGTTTCCAGAAGTGGATGTCTCATCTTCATTGTGTTTTTTTTCCCCTGATGTAATCATCTTTTGGAGACAAAGAGCAAGCCGGGTGGCCTATCCCGAAATTACCGAGTGGTCAGTAACCTTTGGGGACCAAAAGCCGTCCATTGTTGGGAGGTGATCCAACGATTCAAGCCCCGCTGGCATGAAAATGCCTGCTAAAAATGAAAGTGCTTGGAATCGACGAAACCAACACCCATTAAGGCCCCGGCTCGCCTTCCTCGACTCGGTATAATTTTTGTCAAACCGAGTCCCATGGAGAAGATATCGACATGTCCGCCAAGCCAAACAGGAAAATTTGATGTTGATCGCATCACCGGGTGACAAATACCGCTGGCCAGACACATGTCATTGCAAGGGACACGTGGCGTGTCTGTACGATGATAAGTGGCGATTCCATAAAGGACACGGTACTCTAGAGCTGACACGCTGGTGGTGGCAATTTGGCATCATGGCGCACGGGTCGACTATCTTTGCGACATGTGTCACCAATCGGAAGGTGACACATGGCACGGATGACATCAAAGATCGACGGCGCATGACGCGGGGGCGCGCTTTACGCAGGGATGAAGGGCAATACAAGACGACGCTGAAGTGGCGTGATGTGGATGAATCATCGACGACATGTGGCATCATTTGGGTGAATGGTGGCGCCACGCGCCCACCACAACGCCAATGGCAGCCTGGGTTTAGCCAATGAGGGCTATGTCAAAGATTTTATGGGTCTGTGGGATTCAACCCCGGACCTCCCCGAATCGCAACGCTTCCGTAGAAGCCCACCACCGGACCACCGTACAGTGCTTGTTGCGTAAACGGGAATATACATTTAAATTCTACATGTTGTATTATATTGCGAGCCCAAGTCGGCTTAGCCCCACCCTCGTTTTATTACAGACCAAGATACAACCATTACGCCAACAAAGAACAAGGCTTATTTTATAAACATAACCGCTATGTTATGGTTTAAGGCTCCATGGCCCCATGGTCCTATGCCACTGCGAATAAGGACCGGGTATTATCAGCGAATGCCACAGCCCTTTGGCTAAGCCAGCCATATTAATGCTTATATGATCAGATTTAAGGGCATGTGTACAAAGAAAGGGGATTACCATTTGTAACTATTATAGTTGCAAAGTGGGTTTTATAACCACTTTGGTTTTTATGTAATTAACTCATAATTGGGAGTTATTGGGCTTTGTTTCCAAATTCAGAGGAAGTTGGGGATAAGCAACCAACTTTCCCACTATTTAACCAAGGCCATTTGAGGCCAAGGGGACAACTTTGCAGCTTTTGGATGGTTTTTTAGAGCCAAGATTCTTAGGAAAAGCCAAGTCAAAGCCAGCTTGAGGCATGGAAGTTGTTGAGGAGGAGGATGTTGTCTGGACGACGAGAGCTCTGGCCATCCGCTTCAAGTGTCGCTTGTGCAGATTCTAGAGATCTGGGCGAAAATGACCAAATCAGTCTAGAAGCCAATCGGCATTCTAAAGATGTACTAATAAGATTTCTAACGTAAAGGAAAGCCTTTATGGGGGAAAGGAAATGGATGGGATGGAAGGATGGAGGATGGAGGGATGGACGGATGGAATGGAAATGGAGGACGGAATGGATGGAGGAAGGAGGACAGGAATGGAGATCGAAGGAATGGAAAGAATGGAGGATGCCGGACGGAATGGATGGAAGGAATGGAATGGAGGAATGGAAGGAAGGAAGGAATGGATGGATGGATGGATGGATGGACGGAGGATGGATGGACGGACGGATGATGGAAGGATGGAATGGACGGAAAGGACGGATGGAATGGAAGGAGGAAGGATGGAGGATGGATGGAGGATGAAAAGAAAGTGGAGGGAATGGAGGATGGATGGATGGAATGGAATGGATGGATGGAAGGATGGAAGGGATGGAATGGATGGAGGATGATGGACGGATGGACGGATGGATGGATGGAATGGATGGATGGATGGATGGAATGGAATGGATGGATGGATGGATGGAAGGAAGGAAGGAAGGGAGGCATGGAAAGGAATGGATGGAATGGAATGGAAAGGAAAGATGGAAGGAGGACGGATGAATGGATGGAGGAAAGGGATGGACGGAGGGATGGAAAGGAATGGAGGATGGAGCCGGGAGGACGGAATGGAAGGATGGAGGATGGATGGATGGATGGACGGAGTGGATGGAGCCGGATTGGACGGACGGCATTTAAGTTTGGTTGCCCAAATAAATACTTCTATGGGTCCTCCAACCCTTCTCCATGAAACTCAAGTAACCTAATAGCTAGATCTTGTCCTCGCCATTGTAAATTTGTTGTACCGTCAAGGCAAATAACTTATACTATTAGCTGAAATTGTACCTCCACTTGAATTTCCACTGGACCCACGTCCTACTAAACTGCCACCATTGTTGTTTTTCTAAACACTTCTTTCTTTTTAGATGTCTTGGCCACATATGGGGTTGTGGGTTCCACACTACCTCGACTGAATGAGATCCTTCTTCTACTGCCGAACCCTTGACCTCTCTGCTTCTTCTCATATGTGGTGTGTAGGATATCCTTAATCTTCCCTATAGCATGAAGATCCTATACTGCCCTCTTCATTGTCCAAGCCCTCTCGCTTGGCTACTACCCTATTTTTCCTATTGATCTTATAATGGAAGTGTCTTTTGTTGTGCATCATTCCCACTCTGTCCATTATTATTTCCTTTATATGATCTTCATCCATCATGATGGGTTCCATTGTTTCCTTATTCTAACCTCTATCTAGGTCCTTCTCCATATCTCTTCATATATCATCCTTAGTGCTTCTCCCATCTTCCCCATGCACACAGAGTGGTTTAACATTCTGACTCCATTGTCATCACTCCTTTTATCATGCAATAAAATCTTGATCGATGTTTAAAGTGATAAAATATAACTTCCTCTCGGTCCCTTAAAACACTCCTACTCTACTATGTAAGACTTTGCAGTATCGACAACAAACTCAATAATAAAACCTACAACAATTTTGTCTAACCATTAAAATCCACTACATTGTTGCAGGATTTATTATTGACTCTCTATATCCATGAAATATTCTCATTAGTCCACTCTATTGGCCTTATCCAATTATTTGGATGATTGTCCTTTAGTATTAGTATCCACTCATGTAGAAGTTCTAGAAAATAACATAAAAATGCCTCTAAGTGAAATCAATAAGCACATACCTCTGCAAATACTGGCGCGGAGTATACTTAGGATTTCTATTGTCCTTCTACGCATGAAATCTAGAGCCCTTTTATCGCTAACCATCTTTCAATCTCCTCTTTAGTAGGATTTCATGTCCTGAACATCCCTTGTACCATCGCATTCTCTTAAATTTCCTTCTTATAAAATCCCCTCCAATCCTTTCTTTTGAGTTCCAATTGACAATAGAACCATTTGTTGGCTATGTTTGGCTGGACGAAGTTTCTACTTTTAGTTTCTTCAACAAAACCTCCTCAAGAAACCATTGGCCCCTTCGAGAATGTAAGATAACATTGGGCACACAAAGTACACAAAATGAAGTCTCACCTATGATGGATTTATGGGTGGTTGTAGGACCTATATGTCTGCATCCTTGGAAGGGATGGTGCTTTATGGATGTTAGGCATGTTATTTTACTTCAAAATTCATCATATCTATCATTCTACCATATTATTAAATCCATATCTACCATTTTATAACCATATTCATTCATTAAAGTTCATTATATAGTAAATATCTAAACTATTCTAGTGCATGTTTCATTTTACCACTAACATATTCATTCATTCATCATAAACCATTGCAAGACATAAAATAAACATTCCACACAATGACACAATGTTTTTACCTTCATGGTTCACCCCCTGGCTACATCCACAAAGATATGGCATTCTTCGCTTCTTTATTTTTTTTCATCAAAAGTCGTAGCATTGCGCACATTACATTTGAGTATAAGTGAGACTAGTGAGTGGTGAGGCTGACAAGGTTGCACCAATATCCACATCTTGTGACCATACCCTCAGTTACAACTCAAAAAAAACTCATCTCCAAAACTAGCTCCACAACTCTCAACAAAAATCATACCAAAAAAACCTATAAAAATAATACCTACTAACTCAAAACTCTTTAGAAACTGGATCCCCCTCCTCAAATATTACAATGCATATTTATACTACAAAAATGGGTTAAAACACACATACTATGACCAAAACCCCTAACCCTAAGTGGATTAGTTTGTCCACATTCTAACTTCCTAAGAACGGGTTGATTCCCAGATCCTTCTTCTTTCTTTCTTCCTTCCTCGCTTCTTGTGCTAATTTTCCTTGTTATCTGATGCACACTCCTTTTATGGTCCCTTTTCTACTTGTATTCCACGATTGTTGCATTGTTCCCCAAAATCGCATTTAGCCATCACCTTTAAATGATTTTAATTGTGGAAAAGTTGGATGTAATTTTCTCCTAAGTGTCCATATGAAAAGGATTAAAGCAGTGATGATGAAGAATACCATAACGTAAATAAAGGGAAACAATCATCAACAAAAATAAATAACAAACACAAAACCAAAGTGAAAATAAGACTTAAAAATTATAAGCAGAAGAAGAGTCTCTACTTAAAAGGGGTTAGTGACTTGTCTGAAAAAAATAGTTTTGATAGTGATAGAGAAGAAACTCTCTTTAAGGGAAATCAAACGATATTGATGAAGACAAAGGCAGCACGATGGTTTGATAAGAAGAGGAAAATGCCAAAATATGTGGGGAAGTGGATCTTGAAGAAGAACTTGTGTGTGCCTTAAGAGAAATAAAGAAGCTTAGGAAAAATAATTTGAAACAAAGGAGAAACTACATAAATATGAAGAAGAGGATTGTGATTCAAAAGAGAAAATGTCACAACACCTTTGAAGAAACAAAAATATTTCATCATGAACCCAAAGGCCCAATTATAAGAGTCAAGAAGTATAGAATAAGTGGTGAGAAACCAGTTGAAAGAAAAGGAAGAAACCGCAAAAGTTAGAATATAAAATTGTTTCCTTAAGAAAGGAACCAGAGAAAACAATTATTAAGTTGAATAGAAGCTCGAAGTTTCAGCATTAAACCTTTAAATGTTATAATCAATGTCAAAGGTATCCATTCGTTAATATTGGTCTTGGATATGATAATATTGATATGACCACCGATGAATGTTCAAAAGATACAGAGCCACTAAAGAGAGTAATGGAAGGAAAATCTAAAAGCTATGATGATCTACTCAAAATATCCATCAATGATGAAGACAATTGGAAGAAAGACAATGGTGTTCCATAGAAAATTGGAATTCCTTCCAAAGACAACAAGGAAATATTTAGAATATATTTCCCACCAAGGCGACCTCACATGACCTGGTACCAAAATTATTTCCTTGGCTATTTCTTTTGTTGAAATCATTTTGGTTATAAAGAAATAGATTTTAGAGAAAATGCTATAAATAATCATTTGTGGAACAAAGACATAAGTAATTATGGGTTCTCAAATGAAAAATATAATTCATTTTCCCTTTATTTGATTATAATGTTGTATGTTATAAGTGCAAAAACTATGGGAACATAGCCTCTTTTTTTTAGAAGTGTCCTAGAAGAAACTTCTAGACAAAACAGGGAAGAAGATACCCTTGCAAAAAAAAATAATAACCCACTAGAGTTTGGAAAATGAAGCAAGACTAAGAAAGGAAGAATAAGCATGAGTTTATTCTCAGGTAAACTTCCTTTCATGCTCAAAACAAAGGAACCAATGGTACATTGACAGTGGATTCTTGTCCTGACATGTGATAAGAGAAAGTTTCTCACTTTTAAAGAAGTTAATGAAGTTCGTTTGACATTTGGAGATAATGATACCACAAGGATAATGAAAGGTACCTTAGTAAAAAGTGGAAATACTAAAACAAAAAATGTATTATATGTTGAAGGTCTGAAACATAATCTCCTCATTGTTAATCAATTGTGTCATCAAGGAAACAATATTACATTTCAATCTCAAGGATATGAGATAGGGAAAAAAAGCTCAAGAATATTAGTGACAAATTCATATAGAACATCAAACAATGTATACATCCCTCAATGGGACCGAGGGAGAAAAATTTGCAAGGGGACAAATAGATGAAAGTTGGTTATGGTATAGAATAATGGGTCATATAAACTTTCATAATCTAGTAAAATTCAACACAAAACAAGTAGTGAGAGACATGCCAAACATTTTTAAACCTTCAAACACTCTTTGCAAGCAATGTTAGCATGGGAAATAGACAAGAATAAGCTTCAAATCAAAGGATTACTCAACAACAAAGCCATTCGAACTTGTTCATATAGATCTTCAGGGCCTACAAGAACATAAAGTCTACAAGGTGAGAATTACTTCATGTTGCTCATTGGATGATTACTCTATAATGACATGGGTTACATTCCTAAAAGGAAATTTTGAATTATTTAAGAAGTTCAAAGCATTCAAATCCTTGGTTGAAAATGAAATTTATTTGAAAATCAAGTGCTTCAGATCATACAGAGTATGTTAGTTTACCTCACATGAATTTGAATAATTTTGTGAGATTCATGGAATAAAGAGACATTTTTTCATCTTGTTATAGGAAAATTCCCCCAGCGGACAGGTGGATATTCCCTCAGATTCTATACCCCTAATGCCAAGACATAAAGATGAAAATGGACACTAACATCCCTTTGATATTTTCTCAAATAGTTGAAAAGAGAGAGAGGCGGGTGTGGATAATCTATTTCTAGTGTTTGTCCTCGCTGCTCCAATTTGAGCTTGATCTCCAAAATCATTCACACAACTTGATACCTACAAACCACAAACAACAAAGAGACACAAGGAAACTCCTACTCTAGAATACTAGATTAAATTCATTCATCTATAGTAGACAAGCATATGTAAACATACATAAACTAGAAGGAAATAGGACAAGCATATGTTAATGAGAACATACTAAAAGACACTGCCAATCAGATGCAGCTTGCAAATGTTCTCTCCAAGTTCTCCTCATCTAGCCCTTGCATTATGCTCCCAAGATCATAGGTTTCATACCCAAATGCTTCCTCCCAATATCATAAGTTTGATATCTAAAAGCTTCATCCCTTCTCCATGTAAAGCTCCCATTATATAGGATTTGGAGGCTTAACCACCATGGAGAGGGATCACTCATCAAATCCACTAAAATGGGATCTCCAAGACATTTAGGAGAAAATATATCTTAAGGATTCTAGGGAGGAAATATCTCTCAAGGATTTTAAGAAGGAAATATTTCACCCATCCATGAGATCCTTGTTCAATAAACAATGTGTATTCCAACAGAGGATTAACATTCAGTAACCACTCACATAACTAGATCAAAGAGATCAACACACCGATGTTTCATGTGGTAAAACCCCTACTGGGAAATATCCACGGCCCCAGCCAACGCGACCAGTTGGAGTATTTTATTAATGCAAAGAAAGATTACAAAGAGATTTTGTATAAGAGAGTTTCACAATCGACAGCCAAGAAATGACCCTCCATGCTCTTTAAATAGAGATCATGGACCAATCAAGTGTTAGCCATGGATCAATGGTCGTTAAGAGAGAGGAGAGTATGAACCGTCATAACACTCTATGTCGGGAAAATATTAGACTACGATTGCCTAACTACAAATGCATACTCAAATGAAACACACCCTACTCTAATCCACATATTAGACCAAGTAGATCTAACTAACCTAAGTGTCTAAATATCCTAACATCCCCCAAGAAGAACTTGGGATAGGATTGAAGGATTTACAATAATGACACAATAGGAGAAGGGAAGGAGGTACTAGAGCCTATCCCCTTAATGACAAATTTTCTGAACTCCTATCATAGATCGAAGTTTGGAAAACTTCGTCAGAAGAGACTGCCAAACAACCCAAGTTGTTCTTAAGGAGGGCAAAAGAGCACTTCAATAACTTGATCATGAATAAGCTCTTTGATGAAGTGCATGTGTACCTCAATGTGTTTGCTACGTTGATATTGAACTGAAGGCCTTACGAAGCTTGATGGCACTTGATTGTCACACCAAGTAATGGCTCTGATACCGGTGTTGGAATCCAAACTCGAAGGATCCGTCGAAGCCACGTATTTCCTCGACCTTGCATTTACCACCGCCGGGTAATCGTCAATAAGAAAGTGCAATAGCCCTCGTTGTTTCATGCCCAAGTACAACCTCAAATCCGCTTAAACATAACCGCAGTAGACTTCGATCATCTGGTCACAAAATTTTAACTTCAATCAGCTGGAGTCCAACCAATAAGGGAGTCCCCCTCAACTGTAATGTATCACGAACTGAATACGCCTACCTAACATAATGGCTATCCTTTAGTCAAAGCCCAATGGTTTTCATGGGGTGTTTGTATATATCGTGCAACAAGACCAATAGCAAAGGAAAGAATCGTGGACGGTATGAGTCATATAAGAGGCTACCAACTAACCGACGCTACAGGGTGGCATCAAATTCAGAAGAAGTACAAGTGGGCGTGTTTGAGTCTAGACCGGAAGGGAGAAGGGGATGGTTTAAAATCATCCATGTGAAAGCGAATGGAAGAAGGTCACAAGCATACTTAGACTGGGAAAGAAAAAATTCCTTCATTAGCTTCCAAAACTTGGAGGCCAAGGAAATAAGGCAAAAATCCTAATTGGCCATTTCAAATTTCTTCTTAAGGCTAGTTTTCACATGGTTTAAAAGTTTTGAGTCACTACCAAGGATAGTACCATCAACATAAAGGACAAGTATGATGAGATGGCTTCCTACTTTGGTATAGACATTAGGACTCTAATGGCATCTAGAGAATCCAAGTGCTGGTACAAGAAAGCTATCCATTTTGGCGACACTAAGCTCTTGGAGCTTGATTGAGACCATAAAGAGATATCTTGAGGCAACAAACAAGGCTATAGAGTCATTCGACAAATCCGTGGAGGTTGTTCCATGTAGATTTCTTCCTTTCAAATCGCCATGCAAGAAGGAATATTTTAAATCCATCTGATGGACCTCCCCATTTATGTGAGGCGCAAGGGTAAGAACAAGCGGATGGAATTCATTTTATTACAAGGTTTCATTATAGTCAATGCCTTCAACTTTGAGAAAACCTTGGCCTTAACCAACTTGAGCCTCGGTCTCCAATACTTCCATCCGATGCATACTAGTCTGCATACCCATTTGCATCTAACAAGTTTTCTTCCTAAAGAGGTACAAGATCCCAAGTATCGCTTTCCATTAAAGAATGATAATTCTCATTCATTGTTGTATCCTAACTGATGACCCTAAGTCATAAACAGTCCCCTCGATCATGAGTTTTTGAAACTTGATCCAAAAGAGAAGAGGCTCTCAGTTGAACCGAGAACTGTCCTGACGTTGATCTATAGTATCATCGACAAGATCACCAGTTTTTTCTCATGTTGAACGGACCTATCTAGGAAGTGGTGGAACTAGTGGCTTGTTCAGTTCAAAGGAATCATCTAGAGAAATGTCAAGAAAGTGGATGTGGATTTTCATCCTCACCATCATCATCCAAGAAGAATCCAGTATAGAAATAGAAGAAGGCACACCTACCAAAGATGGCTCGCAGTCAAGAAGCACACCCCGCTTAATTAGCTCGCAAGCCAAGAGATTTTACTCAAATTTAACATCTCTTCTAAGAATAATTTCATTGAGCAATGTGGCTGGAAGAAGTCTATAACCTTGACATCTTCAAAATAACCAAAACATATACACTTCTCAATTTTAGGTCGCGAAGCCCGCTTCTCATCGTGAATGTGAGCCCATGCTATACCGCCAAATACACCTGGGCAAGGACTTTACATCCGGTTTAATTTTATCCAAGCTTCTTCTAGTGTTATATCTAAGATTCCTTTGTGGGAGCATGATTGACTATGTAATTTTCACAATTGATTGCTTCTACCCAATAATTCAGACTCTAATCCCTTAGATTGGATCATACACCAGCCATTTCTTTTAATATGCTGTTCTTTCTCTCAGCAACACCATTTTGTTGTGGTGTATATGGAACGTTGTTGCATTTGGATGCCTTGTGTAGCAAGAATCCTTGTGTAAATTATTGTTCACATATTCATTCCATTATTTGTTCTGAACCTTGAATTTGATGTCCATTGATTTTCACAAGGGCCTTGTAGGCCAAAAACTTGTCAAAAACTTCACTCTTGAGTTTTAAGAAGTAAACCCAAGTATCGCCCTCGAAAAGTCATCAATGAAAGTTAAGAAATACTTGCACCCGTAGAGTCGAAGGAGAAGAAAGTGGACCACACAAATCAATCTGAACAAGCCTAAAGGACCTGAGGCACGCCAAGAGGCACATTTGTCAAAAATTGTCCCGATGATGTTTTCCGAACACAACCGACACACACCATCTCTCGTGATGAAACAAGAGGAAGACCACCACCATCTATTGATTACATAGTTGTTGCAATGAGCCATAATTTAAATGACCAGACCGCTCATGCCAAAATTTGCCTGTTATCGCTTATGAGCAACAAAATCGATGAAAAAGTCATGACCCAAAGTTGTCAAACTTGTACAACTCCGAGTAATATCATCAAGAATTTAGTTGTAAGAATACAGTTTAGGATCTTTTAGATCCTGATTACAACTTGGTGAGGTGAAAACTGATGGTTTTACCTTCACCCTAATGAGTGATTTGATATACTTAGAGAAGGTTACAAGAAAGATCCGAAACACATAATACATCATTGAAATGACCATTTGTACCAATCTGTTCGAGATCCTACAACACTAAGAGATCTATCATCACCAACAAATATTTCCTCACAGTTACATCTATTTAGACCGTAAATATGGTTTATCCTTAGCTATATAAGGATAAGATGCTCCCTAATCAATAAGCCACTCATAAGAAGAAGAAGTAGTAGTAGAAGCAAAAATAAGGAAAACCGTATGCAGTGCATGTCCATGAGAAGAAGAAGAAGAGGAATCAATACCATTTTGTGCTTCTTCATCAGCCGCTTTCTAAGGTCACCATCTTCTTGAAAACATCCGGACTCATCATGACCATCTTTATTACAAAAGCGTAATGTTTGTTAGTATTCTTTTTAGATTTTGATCCTTTGTCACTATTAGTAGCTGAAGCTATCTCGAAAGTGTGTTTGGGACCCTTAGGTTGTTTGTTGTCAGAGAGAGGATGTTACTTGGGATAATGGCTTATCTTTCTCATCAAGTAAATCATAGTTTTGTTTGGAGGCAAATTGCAGCGGTTGATCACCCAAGTTGTAGAAGCTTATCTTCCTCTAATCAAAGAAGTACAAAAGGACTCAAGACCTGGTTCCTACATAAGCTTTCCCTACAACCTCTTCATGGCATAAAAGGTAGATACAAACACGTAATATGCACTACCTAGCTTAGAAAGAAGATATATGCAACGCTCTCTTCCTTCATTTCTCTCTTTATGTTACATTCTATACATAAAAGTCCGAGTGTTTTAAACTTAGATAGATAGTTCCAAGGCAAGAAAAATCACTTGACCTGCTAGTTAGTATTTGATTTTCTAACGGTTGTGCTTGAATAATATTGAGTTTACCAAACACGATTCAATCTTGTCCTGTTGCTTCGAGGTCATCAATTCCTTTGAAGGTGGTACCTTAGATCAGAGAGATGGACATTCCAATTAGTCCACGCGGTTTCTGCCATTCCTATTATCCCATTTGGATTTCTTATCATCATCGCTAGTCATTTCCTTCCCATGGTAACTAACATGCCTTTACTTCTTAATAAATCTTCCATATGGGATCTCCATTGGAAGTAGTTGTCACGGGTAAGCATGACAAGATTTGTAGAAGCCATTAAATATGTAGATAATGCAGATTTTTAAAACTTAAACTAATGGACCGATGGAAAGATTCGGTGCTGTGCCATTTAAAAAACGGCACCAAAATGGACTTCCTCGATGTTAGATTTATGCCCTTTAAAAAAAGGCATAACGGGTAACCAAATAACCACTTGATAGTGTAAGCTACTTTATAGTGACCCACTTTTATAAAGAGAAGTGGGGATCACTTTACAAATGAGGTTACCTTATAACGTAGTGTTGCATGAAAAATAACTCTAAAATAAAAATATAAAGCTAATTATAGTGATTCACTTTTATACTTGAAGTGAAATGCACTTCACAACTTTTAGCATGAACTTTTTCAAAAAAGTAAATAAAAAGAGAGACTTGAAATCAAGACCTTACTCTAATAAGGCAAGTTTTAACCAACTCCCGTCTATCATCACACATTGTAATGTCTAAAAAGGAGGATTAGTGTTGTTGTTGTTAAGTTGTTGTTGAAGACGGCCTTGAGAGCTTGCTCCAAAAAAACTCTTTTTCACACAAAGTACCCTCATTCGATTCTCGATCAGAATGGCCGTATCTGGGAAAACGGAAACCTTTCGAGTGAAAAGAAAAGCATTCCTAAATAAAAGCTTGCTCCGCATGCAATGGTCATTCTTTTCAGCCCAAAATGTACAAAAAATGCCATAAAATGGAGATGAGGCAACTCGGCCACGATCTCGATCTACACCGTGAGCGGGTCTTCAAATGCGTTCTGATACCATGTTCACAACACAAGTATTCCAACAGGACAAATACATTCAGTATCCACTCACATAACTAGATCAATATCAACATTAATCGGGATGTTTTCACGTGGTAAAACCCCTCACGGAGAAACATCCACGGGCCCCTACCTAACGCAAATAATTTGGAGCAGCTTTATTAATGCAAAGAAAAAGATTACAGAGATTTTACAAGAGAGTTTCATAATCTATCATCAAGAAATGACCCTCCATGCTCTTTAAATAGAGATCATGGACCAACTGCTGGACCAATCGGGTGTTAAGCCACGGATCAATGGTCGTTAAGATTGAGGAGAGTATGAACCGTCGGATCACTCCATGTCGGGAACACATCGTGATCGTCGGATTGCCTAACTACAAATGCATACTAAAGAAACACACTTTTACCTAACGACATATTAGACCAAGTAGATCTTAACTAACTCCTAAGTGTCTAAATATCCTAACAATCCTCAACCTCCCCTAAAAAATAGGAAACCAAATGTGAGGTGGATTCTCACAATAAATTAATTTCCTTTTCATGAATACTAATAATAATTCATATGCACATAGTTTTTTTACCTTCATATAATATATTTCTCCTCCACATTGACTAGGTATTGTGACATATGCTAACACTCTGTAAATTCCCAGAGGTTGTTGGGAGATAGAAGAAATTTATTTGAGGTAACTTTATCCAACCACTTCAAAACTGGGATCTAGCCCTGCCGGTTTCAGAGAGGGATCTCTCTGTATGATTTAACTATGTTTCGGGTTTCAGATATTAGGCTAGTTAAATAAATGATATTGGGTTGTGTGCTTTATAAAATGGATGAAATAGGGTTTACGCATCCATTGGGCTATGGGGTCTGTTTTATAAAGGTAGAGATCAAAGAACATATTTTAAAGAGTCTTTTCATAGGGCAGGGTAATGCAACTATTGGATTCTTTATAATTAAAATGATGGACAACATAAAAAAGGTGAGAAAATCAATTAGAATAAAGAAGCAATTAAGAATTTCTTTATTGTAACATCAGAAGATAAACATTTAGATATTTAAAATCCAGACACAGAGTATAGAATGATAAATTCTGCAACTTTAACTCCTTTTAAATGATCAGATTTAGAAAACAAAATGATTACTAAGAGAGATAAACATTCAACGAAGAAGAGTAAACATCACCAATAGTTAACATGCAGAAATCCTGTGAAACGTCCCTTTTATTGTTGGTAGATATCTTGATAAAAATTACAATGCTTACAACTTGCTAGGGCGTAAAGATCAACCCTCGATACTTCCAAGTTAGAAGTATTTATAATCAAAATTACAAATGACCCTGTCATTAATGATCAGGATGTGGTAGATTCTAAATCTAACTAACTAGATAACAAGATACAAAAATGTAGGAACTGATGATGATTTGTTGAATTCTTCATGTTGATTTTGAGGAAGGTCATTGGTGAGTCATCCACATGACTTTGACTGCTCTGCAAGTTGACTCGGATGATACACCTCATCCCTCATTCGATCAAATTGCACAGATCCCCCCATCTTTGCTGACTGAGAATGGTGATTTTGAGCAGTCTTCGATAGATTTCATCCATTCCAGTATATTTGGAAAAAGTCGGCGTGGTGATGAAAATATATTTAATTTCATGTTGGATGTTGAGGTCCAGCTACACAGTCTCTAGAAATGCCTTGCCTGTTATGCTACCCTGTATTCCTGAAAACTTGGAACTGTCCTTGGCCACCATGGAAGTCTTTTGTTTATAGTTAGAAAGGGTCATCAACTTGTCATTTAGCACCAATAAACTAGGAAGACCTTTCTTTTGCAAAACCTCAATATTGCTAAAGAATCTTTGAACTCTGACATCCATGTTCTAGACTTTCTCCTCTAGTTGCAACATTAATCCTCTTTTGGTCATAACTCTTTTAACCTTGAGGATAGTTTCCATCCTATCATCAATATTTAGGCCTTCCAGCTCTTCCCTAGTCTTCGAATTCAGAAATTTGATTATTTCATTTTATTTTGTGAGCATTTCCCCCAGCTCTCCCTTTATCTTGTTGATGGTCTACCTTCTCCTCAACACCAGTTCGTGTTGTTCAAACATAATTTGAACCATGGGCCAGATTTCATTTATGGATTTGGAGATATCCATCCAAATGTTCCCCTTGGCTTCTGCTAATGTTTTGCCCACCATTGTTTTCTTTTGGAGCTGTTGTATTTACTTCTTGATATTTTCTGATGTTTGCCTCTCAATGTTGTAGCTTGTTTGGTAGGAAGACTTAAGCTCCTGGAGATTCTCTATCTCTTTATTCAGTCTATTGATTTCCGTTCCTTGTAGGGTCATCTTCTCCATTGATTTTTCTAGCTCTACAGATTTTTCCAGTGTTTTCAGTGGAGCGGCTGATGGAAGTTTTGTTGTGGTGGTTGCTGATTCTTTTGTTGTGCTAACTTCTGTGAGGGGAACTTCACTCAGTGGGATTAATTCCATGGGTGTTTCCTATTCCTTCTCCTTTACTAACCTCTCTATCTCTTCTTCCATCTCTTTTATCTGTGCATTATGTTCCATGATCAACTTTAGCATCTCTTCCTTTTCACCTTCTTTCTCAACCATCTCTTTGGCCTGTGATTCTTCTGTAGGTGGAATTTTTAGTTGCTTCCTCAGAGATTTTATGTCAGCATTATTTTTCTTGAGCATCTCCTCAGCTGCTTTCACATTTGAGGGGTCATACCCAATTTTGAGAACCAATTCTTCTAAAGACTTAAACCTGTTATCATTTGCAAAAGATGATATTTTCTCCAGTTTTAACTGAGTTTGAACATTGTTCAGAGAAACCTATAATTTTGCAGCAGTAGTGGAAGCATTGGCGAATCTTGAGAAAACCATTTCTCCAGTGTGCCTGTGTAAATCCAAATGATCAACTGGATGTACATATCTGGTGTTAAAATCAAATGTTTCCCTCTTGTAATCGGTGATTTCCTTTGGATGGGGCACTTGTGCCTGTAAAAATGCCATGTGCATTCTCCCTTTCTCTGTATCAAAAGATAATAACAATCTGTGTTGTGTTGTGGACATTTTCTTCCAAAACTGAGCATAGGTGTTGTTGGTCAGCATCTCATTTTTCTTCTTAATCAAATCATACTTTTCAAAAATACTCAGTTTTGCAGATCCTGGTGGAGCTTGGGTGATCACAGTGGTATCATTCTTCTTCCTTGAGGAAGAAGTAGACATCATTTGGGGACTGCTTGATAAAGGTGATGAATGCTCTCCCCCGACTACTATGGTAGACTGGGTCTCTTCCTCTCCATACCTGTCAATAGTATGAGTGGTTTTAGGCCTTTTATTGTACACCTAGAAATCCTCTACTGACACTTCAGTGACTGAAGGTGAGGTATCCTTTCTGGGTCTTTTCTCCTTGGGCATATGCAGTGTAGTAGTTTTTGAAATAATGGGCGAAGGAGACTGTTTTTCAATGTCTTCCAGAGTGTTCACATCCCACTCAGTTTGGTTCACAAATTTCTCGATCTCTATCTTGGGTGCATGAACATATGGGGAACATTTATTCTTCAATCTCATCTCTGCAATGATCCCACGCAGATAATAGTGCCAAAGGAAACTTGTGCCAGACTTCATTTCCTTTAATAGCTTGTCTGCCTCTTCCCTGATAGCTTGACTGATGCAGATGAAGGATCCTATATGCCCTTTAATTCTCAGCTGTTGTTTCTTATTCAAGGATTCAAAGTGTATGTCGTCTGAATTGATCATTTGCCGAATGTACTCTAAGGCAAATATTCTAACAGACAAGTATTTGGGTAGCTTATAGGGATCTAACTCATATCCATATATCCTGATCTCCATGTGGTTATGATATAGATACCATTCTCTAGTCTTGGCAAGATCCGAGAGGTGTAAATTTTTTTTTATCTCCTCATTTATCCTCGGCTTTGGTCTACCACTAAGAATTCTTACCACTGGGTGATAAAACAACTCAATAAATTGCTTGAAATTAAACTCTGTGGAGTTTCTTCTGAGTAGTGAAGTCCAAGAGGTGACGGGTTGTGGTTTGTCATCCTGGTCCATTTTTTGCATGGTGAATGCGAATTTATATGCTTTAAAGAACATGAACATGTAAGACAATATTGAAGAATACCAAAACATTCCCTCTATGGGAAATTTGAAAAGATGCTCATGCATGTTTTCAGCTAGAAAATTGTTGTAGTTGAACTGGGTGGTGGTTTTTTCTTTGACAGTGAAAATGGATAGGTAACCCAAGATGGGCTCGTCCACCCATTCGTCTGAGAAGTAACTGGGCAGACAACATAATGATGAAATGATTTGGTTTCCCTTTTCTAAAAAATGGAGGAATGGTAAGGGGGATTTTTCTTGGAGAATTGGGCATCCTGTGGGAGGAAAAGCTCAAAAATATGCGCTCTATGGGGGAAGGACGGATTTTGGTACTTTTTAGTTAGAAATTCAAGGGTGAAAAGAGAGGCGGATTCATCTCTGGATATTTTCATCATTTGATCAATGGACTCAGGTGTGATAGTGAAAACGGTTTCTCCAGATGAAGAAACAATGGCTCTATGATCAGGGAGGTAATGTGCCTGGCACTTGAGGGAGAACTCGAGAAAATGGTGGATTTGGGGAAAAATATATCGGGGGATATTGGACTCCCAAAGCCCAATCTCGTCACTTTGATCCAGGAAAGTGTCCCTAAACCATGAATGCAATTCGGCAAGATTGAATTCGCACCTAGTCTCTGAGATTAGGTAGTCTTTATCAGCTAGTGGGATTCGATCGAGGTCTACAGGAGGCGGTAGAAATGGATTTTCCTCGACCTTGGATCTTTTAGATTTTGGAACCATCAATTTCGATAGGTACCTACAATTTTGAAACAAACAAACGTTAGCGGGTAATGGCTATGGTTGGGTCATTGACTGTAACGGTGAAGGAAAAGAGATTATGGTGTGTGGAGAATATGAGCAGTGCGAAAATGGCATAGACAGGGTTAAATTTGGGTGAATGGGTATCCGTTGGGCATGAGGGACAAGTCAGTGAGCTAATAGATATGTTAGCCTATATTAAATGGCCAATGGATCACTTGAGGTATGAGGTGGAAGGTATGAGCTAATATAAGCGAGTGGTCAAATTTATTTAATATGAGCTCATACCTTATAGTGGTCAAATTTGATCTATTGTCAAATTGATCCAATTAAACATATAAATATGTGCACTCGACAAGGCCTCATCCTTAGGATCGTTAGAAATTCCCCAAGGAGAGGGGGTTTGAGAAACCATGGATTGTTGTTGTGGAAAAGGTTGAGTAAGCACAGCGGGTTGTGACTTTCCTTGGAAAATTTTGGCCACTTCATTGCGAAGTGGAGAGTCTCAAGTGTAGTGATCGTCACCACAAATGATACACGGGAATTTCAGCGTCCATTGTGTTTGCTTTTCGGTAGCAGGTGGTTGAGCTTGATTTTTTGTTTGTTCATTGTTATTTTTTGATTTATTCTCTGTCTTCTTCTTACCTCTGGATTGTTTCCAAGGGGCAGATTGAACTGTATTCACCTCAGAGATCTGAGTTTGGGAGGAGGTAGAGGAGGGTGTAGTCGATTTGGAAAAAGATTGAGTTTTGACGGAACTAATAACACCATCCGCATGAGATGAGGATGATGGATTAGAAGGATCGATATTAGCTCGAGCAGCATTCGGAATTAAATCATACAAAGTACCAGATTGGGAATAAACCAAATCTAAATACTGAGCCCAAGCGATGGCTTGTTCCTCTATGACCGCACCACCCATAGCGACATCGTGAGCAATCAAGGGTAACAGTGATTTAGTAAACCATTCCGCCAAGATCATGTCAGGAATGACTACCTTGATCATCCTTCATCATCACCTCCACTCATGAATATCGTCATAGATATGCATGGAGTTAGTTTGACAAAGGGAGGTCAAGAGTTCAGTACTTGTCTCGTAGGGAATAGGCAGTTGAAAGTGTGTGAGGAAAGACATGGCAAGGGAATTGAAATCATGAAAAGAAGCACGTGGTAGTTCAATATACCACTTTGTTGCCGAACCGGTAAGTGTTCTCTAGAAAAGACGCAAACGTATAGAATCATCCATGAGGGAGTTTGATGAACACCACAAATGGAAAGTCATCACATGGTTGTTCGGATCTTCGCCAGGCTTTCCATCAAATTTTGGAATATCAGAAGGAAGTTTAGCTGGAATGACTGGCCAAACCGATGAATGAGAAATAGGATCATTAGTTAACTGAGACAAGTCTGGGAGATCCAGAGTCGCAAGGAAAGGTAGTTGTCGGTTAATGTGTGACTGATACTTGTGAGACATAGGAACACCAGTAGGACCA
>SNQJ01S0046423.1:26708-48751 GCA_010110895.2 Picea sitchensis
AAACCAGTGAATGAGAAATAGGATCATTAGTTAACCGAGACAAGTCTGGGAGATCCAGAGTCGCAAGGAAAGGTAGTTGTCGGTTAATTTGTGAATGATACTGGTGCGGCATAGGAACACCAGTAGGACCATAGACTGGGTTAGGTGGATAGTTGTAACCAATAGGTCCTCCTACATACGGTTGTTGCTGGCCAGGATAAGAAGGATTCGATGGTGCATGAGAAACATTGGCATAACCCGGTGGGTTCTGAACATTATAGGCTGGGTGATTTATTTTCCCGTGAGGAGGATAAACATTTTTCCCTTGAGAATAGTAAGGAGTAGATTCCAGAGGCAGATACACATGAGGCCCATGAGGAGGATAAGACTGTGGTCCCGGAGAACTCCAGGTGGTGTTTGGGATGCCGCCTGGATAAGATTGCCCGTAATATGTTCAGAAAGGGACAGGATTGGATACTCCTCCTAGTGGTTTATTATACAAGTGCCCCCCAATGTGGGGTTGAGTAAAATTGCCTCCTGAAGATACTCCCTAGGATTGTGAAGGGTTTCCAGCAAACGAGGGTTGCCCCCCTGCTAGTGGTGGATTTATGACCGGGGTATGACTGGAAAACAGAGGTTTCCCTCCAGGAGGAGCATGAAAAGGGGGTTGTCCCCCAGGGGGGTAGGCCCACCATGGAAAGGTAGTCCTCCAGGAGGAAAAGGATCGTTGGATGGTGGTTTCCCTCCAGCTGGTTGTGTTTGGCCAGCAGGGGTTTGCATTCTCGGGTGAGAAGATGTCCTAGCAGGATCATGTGGAACATGTGGAGCTGTAGAGTAAAATATTGTAGAAATGGGGGTAGATATTGAAGTCCTTTGGGGATGAGTAGAGGCGATGAGTCCAGCATTAGGATGGACTTATGTTGGTGTAGCAGTAGGGTGAATAACCTGATCGACTGGGTGATTCATGGTTTGACCGGATGGTCCTGTTTCACTAGGAGGATCATGAGGTTGAAAGGGTTGTCGAATAGATTCGAAATGTTCATAGAGATCGTGTCCCGATGAAGTCCTCCATACAGAATGAGCAGGTGTGGGATTGGTTTCTACTGTAGTGCTAGGACGAACAAGAGTCCTATACTCATCACCAAAGATTGGTTATGTGGATCCCATATATGTTTCGGTAAAAATCCTCTCTGGTAATTGTGGGACCTCTTCGTCTATGACGTTCCCAAGGGAGTATAAACGAACCAAAAGTGGTTCGAGAGGATTTACCGACACAGGTGTAGTGAGATTTTCAACCGTGACCAAAGTGCCTTCTAAGTTATCTAATGGAGGAGAAATAGCACTTCTAGCGTCAGATTGATTTTCTACCTCTCTACGGTAGTTGTCTTCTGGAGGGTTAGGAGGTAAGGGTTGATAGCCTTCCGGAGGCAGCCCTTGCATCCTATGTGATCGGCGAAGACCTTTATCATCTACGGGCTCAACTGTGGAGAAAAATAGAACACACTGTAAATCTAGGGCCAACTAACAAAAAGAAACAGCATACGCTAAAAAAAAAATCTAGGAATCAACCAAGCAGACAAAAACTTCTCTCAATGATCGTACTAGTTGGTGATGAAATCCAACGTCACGTGATCAAGTCGAGAAGGGGTTGGGATATGGTGGAACAGTTACAATGGCGACCTGCTAAACGGACTTTCACCTTGGTGCAAGCTTCCACGCAGTAATTGTGGATTTACCCTCCAAGGAGCCCGAGTGATTTTGAACAATGTCTGTTCCAGGTATAGTGAGACTTCCCTTCACCGTCACCTTGTGTAAGCACCTAAATATTATGGCAACTAAAGACACCAATTTGCAGTGAGTCCCTGGGTGGGTACAGTCGACAGTCTGATCTGAAACGTATGGTGAGGATAACAAGTCTGAAATCAACTCGAGAGGCTCCCACACATAATCGTGGGTATACCTCCAAGTGACCCCCAANTTGAAAACTTTGGAGAGTTGTACTCACAGCCTAATCCAAAGTGCTAACCCTAGTCTATTGTTGGTGGAAGATCATTAAAACAAAAATGTTCTAGATAATTTTTAATTAGCGTTCATTTTACAGCTGTTCTTTTACTCAAAGGGTGTATGAAAGTGAAACTAATGGAATGAGGACTCAATTCCCAAAAAGATGCATGAAAGATGATAAGCAATCGTTTATTTTCAATGAACGCCTATTTAAGGGAAAGAGAAAGAGTTGTTTTCACTTTCAAACACTAATATGAAATGTCCTCTATTAATTGGTTCTCAATCAAATCCAATGCAATGCTAAAACATTTTCAAAAATGCCTTCTAATATGCAAACCAATCACTAATATGTATCTTTGTCATTTGTATGCGAATGTTGATTTAATGAAAAAACTTCTCTTACTAACTACCCTTTCAGACCAAGGAGATTCAGACAAGTATGATCAGATTTCGCACACACGACACACACCCTCTTGTTATGATTGAAACAAGAAGAAAATAGAAGACAAAAGATAATAAATCAAAATCAAACAATTCACACAAAAGAGAGATGTTGAAGAACAATGGCCTCAAAGAACCAAACAAGATGATTCACAGATTTCCGATGCCCTTCACCAGAGTTCCCGCTCAGTCGAATAGGAGAGAAGAAAGCAGTGGATTGATTTCAAGATCTCAACAGCAAAAACTCAAAAATAATGAAGAAGGCCACCAACTCTGAACAACAAAGTTCTTATTTCTCATAAGGAGGGATGTCAAAGTTCAATGGGAAGAAGCATTGAATCACAAAGAATCTCAGTAAGTGAAAAAACAGGGTCTGGACCTCAAAAAATGCAATTTTTGAAAATATTTTGTGCAAAAAGGGGTTGGCGCTCTAGTGTAAGGGACACTATGGCATTATAAAGATATTTCCAGCACCTTTATGGAGTGTTGTCACTCTACTAACATGGGCACAGGGGCTCCAGGCTTAAAAAACTCATAAAAATGTCCAAAAACCCAAAATTTCAGTCAAATTTTGATAGTCAAGCTGAATGTGATGGGCTAAAGAGTCAATCAGCATATGAAATCTAACAAATGGGGTGAACAAGGTCTGAAAACAATCAAAGGGTAAGACAAGGTCTATGAGGAAAAAATCAAAACCAAAAGTTTCAATTCGATCCCTAGTGGAGTCGCCAGTTTCTGTTGAAGGAAAATCTTCCTGCGAACAGGTAGATCTCCTCAAAGAGATAGACTCTTAACTCTAAGACAGAAAATGCTTATCATGGTCATTGACTTCCTTTTAGGTCTACATAAACTAATGCATGAAGAGGAAGGAGGAAAGACGTACCTTTTACTGGTGTTTGTCCCTGCATGCTCTGAGTTGAACTCCAATCTTGAGCTCCTCGATAAGCCCTGTAGACAAACAAAGTACAACCACTTCCTACTCTATCGATATTAGTTCAAAGAAGACCTATCTACGTAGATAAAAATTCATGTAATATCAAACACAAATTAGAAAGAAACAGGCCAAGCAGATTACATTAATGAGGACAAAACGTTACTTACAACCATAGATGGAATGTAGCAGTTTCGTCAAGTTCTCCTTGCCTAACCCTTGCTCAAAATCTCCACGATCGGAATGACGATAGCTTCACTGATTAGCCTCCACTTTACTGTGTTTTTCCTATGAGATCATAGGTTTCATGCTTCTCATCCCTTCTCCTAATATCACTTATGAGATCATAAGTTTGGTATCATTCTTCATCCAGCTCCTTTTTACCATGAGAAAGCCTGCCTATATAGCCTTGGAGAGGCTCAACAACTTGAGATATCATTGGGGTGAGTTGAGGATTTTCCTCCTTGAGTTAGGGATCTTCCCTAAGATCATGGCTGGACTATGGATTCGAATCCAACTGCCTTCCAAGATTGAATAGATCCTCCCCTCATTCATCTCAATAAACCAATTGTTGCCCAGAATAGGTAGCGCTCCCTTAAAAAGGCCATCAGAGCGTTATAGCGCTCCCCAAAAGTAGTAGCACTCCTTTAAAAGGGCAGAGGTAGTATTATAACACTCCCATATAGTGTATAGCGGGGCACCAACACTCCTGAGAGAGATATAGGGGAGCACTCTCCTCCAAAAACTCAGTTTTTTGGGTTCTTTCAGATGGCAAGAGGTTCATAAGCCCAATTAACCATTCCTCCTCTTCCAAATCAAGTGTTTGATGTGTGTCAAGTGTCCTTCTCATGTCGTTATAGGTATGACATAGGTATCATGGCAGTATGCTTTCCTCAACACTTGCAACACTTGTGAGCAAAATGTGACACTTGCGACACTTGTAATGACGACACTTGCGACACTATCGAAGTGAGTATTTTTTATGTGTACCACTTGGCCATGTTTAAACTGTATGGATCAAGTCATTATTATTTCATGGGGCTTTATCCATTTTCTTTTATACCCTCTTTTATCTTTTCTTTGCTTTTCTTTTCTTTTTCTTTTCTTTTCTTTTCTTTTCTTTTCTTTTCTTTTTCTTTTCTTTGCAAATCATTTGCAAAATGAAACATTATTTGCAATCTAAAAGCAATAAAGGGATAAAATTTCAGTCACTAGTTGATCCTATGAATCATAGTGTTATAACAACATATATTATTTCATGGTGTTGAGGTGTATACGACACTTAACAAGGTGCATATGACACTTTTATGACACTTGTGACACTTAGGGAGAGGTACCTAGGTGTGGAAATTTTATGTGTAACATTATGCTCCCTAAATTTTCAGGTCAGAAGAGAAATTGATGGTCAAAACACTTTACAATTCTTCAATGCAAGGGCGTGGAGTTGGAGAACCTGGAAGAAGCTGGAAACAACCATCAAACAATATTAATATATGTTCCATTTTCGAGGCAGGAATACCTATGCTCGGAATACGAGATGACTCAAAGCACGGTCACTGACCAATACACTGTGGATCCATGAAAAATATTGACTAAGGATATGGCCACAAAAGATACAATGTGGATCCATACCTCCATGACATGAACTAATCGTAGCCACGAAAAATACGCAGTGGAGATATGAGATGATAAAACATAGCCACATATCAATACAATGTGGATCTATGTGACAATATATATATCATCATGCTCAAATGATCTCCTTCACAATCTGGGCAAAGTATATAACATAGTGAATGCTCAACCCAGGGTGTTTGTCCCAATCCCGATGTGGTACAAATCTAGCCATGTGAATAGATGTTTTGATGTCGAACATGGTAGAAACCACTTGATTACTAGTCATTGATGTATATCATTAACAAGTGCGAGGGAAATCACCAATGATGTCAATGAATCCCAAGGTACCATAGTACAAACCAACGAATGTGAATAAATGAGCTGAAGTCAAACATTCGTGGAATCATCCAATTAGAGGTTAATGATGTAAACCTATTGTTGTAGGCGAGTAGGCCTTCCATTGAGGCATGCATGTCCCAAAGTACTAATTGGTTTCTAAGTCTAATTCTCGGATGATGTGTTCAAGTCGACAAGAAAAGACTCATCAAAAGAGGGCCTTGATGCATCCCCCATTATCGACATGAAATTGACATAGGAAAGTGGTGTAAGATGGTGAATCGAATGAGTATGGAATGACACATGAAATGGAAATTGGCAATACTACATATGGATGGTTTGAAGTGAAACTTCCCTTGAACATGATGAGGCACGACAACTGACTTGGCAACACTGACTGGACGAGTACCAAGAATGTAATGTGAGGACAATAACAAAACTCTTCAACTGGATGAAAAAGTATGGTGACACATGGAATTGGTATGAATCAGAGACAAGCGGATTACCCAACTGTAAGATGGGATGCAAATAGGTGACATGTTCAAGGGCGACAAAATATTCCATAAAGGATTCTCAAAAGACTTGACCCACTTCCTTCAATTTCCCCCCCACCTAGATGTATGAGTACCTCTTTTTCATTTAACGAGCTCAAGGATGGTAACACATGCTCGATATAACTCACCTTTAGTGGGTTGCTCTTCCATTGTTTAACGAACTGGAATAAGTAAGGGTTAGTTCCCATATGGGTCCTTCAATGTGTAGTTTAGCAAGTTCAGAGAAGGAAAAATCGGTGGTTTTTCATGTTTAGAGAGTCTTAAAAGAACTTAAAGGCGACTCCAGGCTTGTCCTTTTTCGTAATTTTAGTCTCGTGAGGCCAAAAAAGAGATAAAATACCACTCAAAAGATGCCCTTTCAAACATTTTAATGAGTGTGAAAGGAAGCAAGATCACTTGACAATATTGTCATGTTTAGAGAGTATGAAAAGAGCTTAAACAAAACTCCAGGGGGTTCCCTTTTCAAATAACCTTTACGAGTCCGAAAAAGTGATAAAATTATACTCGGTTACATTATCGTGTTTTTGCAAGCACGAGAAAGAACAAAGACTAAGATCGGTATTGGTTTCATTTTTACACAAGCATGAAACAAAATTAAACTTATGCTTATAAATTCCCAACGTAATTTCCAAAGGTAGGGATACCCATGGATGGTTGGTAATCTACCCCCAGCTTGAAAAGATAGCAGCTTAACTCCAGAATTATAATCAATGTATGGAGACATGCCCCCCCAAGCTTCAATTCATTCACCGACTTTGAGGTTGTCACCAATTTATGTACTAGATGGAGAAAAAGGATAAGGGTGGATGAAAGAAAGGTTCAAATATGAGACCTAACGAAAGACTTGAATTGACATCTACGAGATCTAGCTAAAGACTTGACTCGATATCTACGAGATCTAGTGAAAATACTCAACTCAACAGGAGATGTGACTTTTTCATTTTTTAACAAGATTGACACATGAAAAGAACTATGCTCAAGACCTCTGTTTCATTTTTTAACGAGCTTGCCACAAAGAAGAAAAACTATGCTCGTGACCTTTGTTTCATTTTTTAACGAGCTTTCCACAGAGAAGTAAAAATATACTCAAAACCTCTCCTTGATCATGGCTTCCAAGAGGACAAGTCTCTGGAAGGAATACATGTCAAGGGACAAATGTCAACCATAGCTTCCAGGAGATCTTTGCTAGATGGAAGAAAAGCACTCTGGAAGGAATACATGTCAATGACCTCGATAAGGGTAGGGAGATTTGGATCTAATATCCCTATCTAAGATATGACCATGTCAACTACCAAATATAAGTTAGGAGAAGGGAGAGATTCCCTCTCATGCGGGGTTGAATGCATGGGAGAAAATAGGAAAATTTCCTAGTGGAGTCGCCAATTTTTTTTATAGGAAAATTCCCTCCGGCAGATAGGTGGATCTTCCCTCGGATTCTAGACCCCTACTACCAAGACATAAAGATGAAAATGTCCACTAACATCCCTTTGAGATTTTCTAAACTAGTTGAAAAGAGAGAGAGGGAGAAAGGGTGTGATGCACCTATTTCTGTTGTTTATCCTCGCTGCTCCAATTTGAGATTAATCTCCAAACTCATTCTCATAGCTTGATACCTACAAACCCCGGACAGAAAAGAGACGCAAGGAAACTCCTACACTAGCATACTAGATTAAACAAATTCATCTACAATATAAAATCGTATGTAAAGATACATAAACTAGAAGGAAATAGGCCAAGCATATATTAATGAGAACATTAAAAAAACACTTACAATCTATAGATGCAGTTGCAACAACCTCTCCAATTCCTCCTCGTCCAACCCTTGCACGATGCTCCCATGATCATAGTTTTGATACAAAAAATCTTCCTCCCAAGATCATAAGTTTGATACCTCTAATATGCCTCCTCCTCTCCAGGGAAAGCCCTCATTATCTAGGATTTGGAGGCTTAACTACCCTGGAGAGGATCACTCATCAGATCCACTAAAATGGGATCTCCAAGATATTTAAGGAGAAAATATCTCTTAAGGATTTTAGGGAGGAAATATCTCTCAAGGATTTTAATGAGGAAATATTTCAACAATCCATGAGATCCTCAACCTCCCCTAAAAAATAGGAAACCAAATGTGAGGTGGATTATCACACTAAATTAATTTCCTCTTTATGAAAATTTGACTCTAGAGCTGATCAAGGTATCTTTCATGGTTATTCATCAAGAAGAAAAGATTACAGATGTTATTGTACAAAATTGCACAAAATCATAGATAATGTGAATGTAAAATTGGATGAAGTAGGGAATCAAAAGGTGAAAGAACAAGTAAATGTTAAAACATATGAGCCAAGCTGTAAATAAGAAAAAGAAGAAGGAGAATAAAATGAATAAGAAGAAACATAACTTCAAGATACAAAGACACCATCTAGATTTGTTCGAAAGAATCATTTGGAAAATATAATTCTTGGTGATAAAGATACGGGAGTTCATACTAGAATAAGACTAGAAAGTGCACCAGAACATGCAAACTTCTCGTTTCTATTTAAAATAGAAACTAAGAATTTTATAGAAGCCAATGGAGACAAGCATTGGATTGATTCTATAAATGAAGAGCTGAATCAAATTGAGAAGAATGAGACATGGGAACTTGTTCCAAGGACAAAAGATAAAAATGTGATTGGCACCAAGTGGGTTTTCAAGAACAAGTTGAATGAAGCTGGGCAAGTAATAATAAATAAAGCAAGATTGGTTTGTAAAGATTATTCTCAAGTTGAAGGTATTGATTTAGAGGAAACCTTTTCCCCAGTTTCAAGAACTTTAAATTCTATCAAATGGATGTCAAGTTAGCCTTTATCAATGAAAATATAGAGGAAGAAGTGTACATTGAACAACCAGAAGGTTTTTTATTATTAGGAAATAAGGATCATGTGTGCAAATTGAAGAAATCACTTTATGGGCTAAAACAAGCTCCCAATGTTTGGTATTCAAGACTTGACAAATATCTACAACAACAAGGCTTCCAAAGAGGAATTTTTGATAGTAATATATACATCAAGACAACAGGAGAAAATCAATTGATTGTTGCATTTTATGTAGATAGCATTGTTTTTGGAGGCAACATGAACAAAATGTAGTAAGAGTTTGCAATAGAAATTCAAAAGGAATTCGAGATGTCTATGCTTGGTGAATTGTCATTCTTTATTGGAAATTTCTCAATTTGATAAAGGAATATTCATTTCACAAACCAAGTATATCAAGGAGATGTTGAATAAATTTAGAATGGAATATTGTGCACCAGTTAGCACACCCATGGTCACAGGTTGTAAATTGAGAACATATAATGAATCTTTGAAATCAAATCAAACATTGTACATGTCAATGATTTGAAGGCTACTATATGTGATGGCAGCAAGGCCAGATATTATGAAAGGAATAGGATTGGTTGCATGGTTTCAAGCTACACCAAAAGAAACTCATGTTGCAATACCCATGTTTCCTCCAGTTTGTAAATATAACTATAACTCACCAAGAGACTATGGCGGACTAAATATGTGTGAAAGTTTGATTTGATGAACCTTTGTATAAAATAGTTAATGTA
This sequence comes from Picea sitchensis, assembly GCA_010110895.2. NCBI lineage: Eukaryota > Viridiplantae > Streptophyta > Pinopsida > Pinales > Pinaceae > Picea > Picea sitchensis. Next base: position 36,160 of record SNQJ01S0046423.1, read on the forward strand.
TGAATTTTATGTTATTAATAGAAATTGAATATGTGTTGCAAAACTGCCGAAAGGGGGGGAGTTTTCCAAGATAGACCATGGATTCTATGAGAGAGATGGTGAGGGAAACCAAGAATGGTTGAGATCACCCTCACCAAAAAAGTACTTACTGGGTGTAATTTCTCAATAGTCCTCTGACCCAGAAATGATTACTAGTCATGTTGGTAGTTGGAAGGCCATCATCAAGAGTTAATGAGGAGATGGGGAAGAGTACTCATCTGTAAGGCTTCCAGGCCTGAACATGAATTGGGGATTCAGACAATTGCAACCTTCCTCAAGAAGGTGAGAAAGGAGTTAATTCAGAGGGGACAAAGACAAACCTACAAGAAGAAGAGTAGAGAAAAAAAATCTTGAGAAGAGAAGAGAGCATGTTTTTGTGACTCTAGAGTTGAGAGAAAACCTGAGAAGCAAGCTCATTTTTGGTTAAGAATCCATAGGCAGGATTCTTGTTGCAAGATGATAAATGGGGTTGACGAGTGACTGAGGAAGTGCTCGTGTAGATCTCCTTGCTTGGTGTAGAGGAATCTAGTTGCCAAGATCCTCTGGGAGGAGGAGAGTAACCTCTATCCCTGACTCTCGTGGAGCAAGGAGAAACAATCTCTCTCGTAGAATCATGGTCTAGCTCAGGGGTGGACAGTGGTAAATCCTCCATGAGTGGTTGTGCCTATGGTTGGGAGGAAACAGGTGCCCCTTTCAGCAGTTGTTTCACCTTCTCCAATTCTGATAAGTATTTTCATACTCTATGTAATACATTGGATGCGATGATTGAATATTTGTGTTTATGGTTAAGTCTTGCAGTGTTTGAACAATGTTCATTTCTTCTGTAAACTGTTATATTTACTTGGTCTTTGATTTACCTCAGTTTAGTTGCTATATAGTTATGGGAGGTGAATCCGCAAGAGATTCGGTGTAGGATTAACTAAAACGACTAAGTCTTGCCGATATTTTGAGTTTTCCTTAGCGGGAATGTGAAGTTCAACTCTGTGGGAGAAGGGAATTTCCTTTAGACTATCCACCCATCTAACCAAGGGCTCATGCCCATATCCTTAACCCATTTGTTTCTAAAAGGATTAGCGCTTATCCCACAAGAATTTCCAAAGGATCCATATGACTAGGGTATGGGAACCCTACGCTAGTCCGAAAGGATATATCTCTTTTAGATTTGGGACTTCATAACTTATGACTCCACAACCATAGAAAACTCCCGAACATCAGAGTCGCAGAGTTAATATACACCGTTGATAATAGAGGGACGCATGTCCACAGATCAATGACTATCTGGAAGTTTGGGTATTTGGAGGTATAAGGATGCGTGAGTTCCCCTGGATCTCTTCAAGCCAGAGTGAATCACAGCAGTGAATGCTAGGTACATGTGGCGATAGATCGGACTTCGTCCAGAAAGGAAGCTAGAAGATACAAGTCGAACTCCTGAATGTCGAACTTCTGAAGTAACGTGGATCATCGATCCTCGGATCCTTCGGTATCCCTCTCAACCGTCGATCTAAGAACTCCATTGAGAACCCTTCTTAACTACCCAACCAACTGGGAACACATCGTGGAGAGACACATATCCCCCACTTGTCCCCTTTCAAATGTCGTCCATTGGACTAGAGCCGTTGGATGAGAGGCTATGTGGAAAGATATCCTACAGTCTGAAGACTTGGTACTTCGGAGGGACTTGGCCAGGAGTTTTCAAGGTGTGAAAACTCCTGAAGTCACGAATGGAAAAGTGAATCTCAGTGGTCGATAGGTAGAGGATGCGTGACACTATATCCGAGAGTCCGAAGACTTGGCTCTTCGGGAAATTCATGATCTGAGGAGTTGGTAAGCTCTGAAGCCCAAAGTTGTGAAGTAACACGAGCCTTGGATCTACGGATCTATGTGGAAATACCGTGACCATGAGATTTGAAGGAAGATAGAAGGTCATATGTCTGGGGCCAACATGGCATATTGACGTCATCCAGGGTGACATGGACCTGCAACTAAGGTGCCACATGCCACCCGGATATGGATGATTCACAGTCCTCTTATGCCTATTAGAGAATGACACATTTCACCCCTAATGAGGACACATGTCTCCCCTAGCCCTCTCCATGTGTCAGCTTATGGTTCATACCTACTTGGCCAACATGGTTGGTGACGCGACTGGGACTCTAGGAGCTTGGTACTTCTTGAGTTCAGAAGATTTGTAGCGTAGTGTAGTAAAGTGATGTTCAACATCAATCACCGATCGCCAAACACTGAACGTTTAATGACGATCATCGATTTTTGAACACTGCAAACATAGGACGTCGATCGTTGATTGTCGATAGTCAAACACCGAAAAAGGGAATTTCAATGTAAATTGCCAAACGCCAATCACCGAATGGCCAAGGCCACATGGTGAGATTTTCGGAATTTGGGGAGGAAGAAAATCGACATTCAGCACCAAACACCTAAGACCCCAACAAATAATTCCCGGGTAACTTCAGGAGGCAATAACTTGCAGACTAGAGCTCATATTTTAGTGTGGTGGTGACCATTATAAATCTCGTGGTGAGTAGTAGTCAATGGAGATCCCAGAATTAGGATTTGAGATAGTTAGTAAAACAATAAGTTGATGTCCCACCTCTTAAAAATAATATATATGGGTCATGTGCATTACACATGTACAAAAAGTGAAAATAATATTCAAATATCTAAGGGAACCTTAGACTTCAATTTGTGGTACACAAGAGATGGATATTTTACTCTAACATCGTATACAAATGCAAATTAGACAGGAAGTGTTGGTAATAGGAAAAGTACAAATGGAGGAGAATTATTTCTGGGCAACAATATTCTGTCTTGGTTCAGAAAGAAACAACCTTCAATTTCTCTATCCATAGTAGACGCCAAGTATATAGTAGAAACATCATGTTTCACACAAGTTATTTGGATGAAGCATACAATAAGAAATATTATGGTAGAATATGATCATCCAATCTCAATAATTTATGACAACACAAGTTTGATAAATATTTCAAAGAATCATGTTATGCATTAAAAAACAAATGGTATTCCAATCAGGTAACACTTCTTAAGAGAATAAGTAGTAGAATAGAATGTCAAGTTGGAATATATTTCCACCAAAGAAATATTCCAGATATTTTCACAAAACCCCTTCCCAAAGAGAAAATTTACTATTTATGCATAAGTCAAAGTGGCTTCAAAGGAAATTAATTAAATAATAAAGTTAGTTGCAACTAGAAGTGGAGAGATTACTATTTGTGGATAAAGTGGTTGTAAGTGGACAAGTGGTTAGAAGTAGGTTAACCCTAGAAGAAGGAAGTTGGGTTAAGTTGGTTAAAAGGTAACCCATTGAGAAAGATACATGAAAGTATAAATAAGAGAGAAAGGCTATTCCATTAGCACCTACCCTACCTATTTGAATATCATTGAATATCTATTTTGAAAGTTCTATTGTAGGTACACATTGATAGATCAAGTTACACAAGTTTGAGGTAGTGAAGGAGGGTTGACGACGAAAGTTTTGGAGCTGCAGAAATACTTAAAAACCCTATTTTTTGAGGCATAGGTGGGATGACTGTAGAAATGTAGAATAAATACATGGGATGAATTTAGAAAGGTAGCATATGTACGTGGGTTGTACATGAAATGGTAGCGTACATTTGAAAAAACTCATGAAAAACTTGATGGATGTTAGTACCAAGTTCCCGAAGTCTCATGCAAGTTCCCAGGTCAAAATTCTATAGGTTCTCATGAGTAAAGGTATGTCATTTATGTATTTTCTTGAGGCTTGAATCTTGGATGATATGGCACATGCTTAAGGTATGTCTTGGAGGTCTTTGATGTACATGGTTGAGGGTTTTTGGTTGTGAAGTGATAGTGAAGTGTTTTGTTAGTCTGAGGCAAATCTGTTGCAGTACATGGTTGGTACATGTGTGAGTGTTATTAGTATATCTTGTTGGCACAAGATTGATCAGACCGGGGTCCTTCTCAGGTTACCAACAAAAGGTACCATGTAGTCTAGAGTGTTGGCATTTTCATTTTCTTCGAAGAGAAGAAGTCTCACCCGAAGCACGTCTAAGACAAAAGGATGGGGAAGGGAAAGGAAAATACTTAGGAGGGTTCACAAAACCTTCAAGATTCATCTTGGTCTTGCGCAAGAAAAACTAACTACAGAATAGATTTGAACTCATATACGCAAGAACTGAAGCTACTTAGGTTGCCGAAAGAATTCAAACACAAAAACATCATGTGGAACTTATGAAGCATAAAGAAGTACTGTAATGATACAATGCAGAAGTATAAACACATAATGACGCAACATATTTTGAAATTTTGGATCCTTCTTCATATATTATCTTTAGATATATCTCAGTTACAACCTCAGAGATACAAATTACTACTCTGTTACAAACTCCTGGCTCTGGACCCATGTCGCAGAGCTCTATTTCCCAAAATGGTGTACAAATTACATTTACAGAGCCCAAACTCGACTTCCCAACAATAGACAACAACAAAAAAACAACAACCCTTTTATAGTCATGATCGAACCACCCTTTACAATTATGACACAAACCCTTTATAGTCATATTCATCAATATATATAACCTAAGTCGTGTCTTTTGTCTTTGATCTCACATGCTTTCTTGTTCTATTGCACTTGCTTTTTCCTTGTTGGCATTGCGTTGTCCTTTTCACAACTGATTTCTATTACTTCTCCCTGCTCTATTGTCCAACTTATTCTGTAGCTTGTGCAACTCGTACTAGACCAAAACTAGGATTGTAGTCCTTCTTGCACAGCTTCTCATCCAAAAACGAAGGGCCCAACAGGCTCTGACCACACCTTGACTCACCCTTGAGTCAAGTACTCGGCTCTTTCGTAGCTTCTAGGAACAACTATTGCTTTCCCTTGTCCTCCTTTTCCTCTTTCGTTTTCTCTTGTGCTTTCTATTTCTCTTCTTTTGCCTCCTCAAATGAAGGGCCCAACATTGGGGCCAACTCCAAGGCCCGCTTCTTAACTTATTGAAAGCTCCAACTTTATCCTGCCATTTCCTGGAAAGGAGTGAGGCCTCGATGACAAACTGTTGGGTCACATCTGTGATATATCCCTTGGGCTTGGATGAGACCAAATAGTTCCATTCAGAATTTGTTGTTGCATCGACTTGATGAATTTGCATATAAATTTTCTGAATGGCAGGCTAGAAGTTGCACAGCTCCTTCTTAGCTACGAATTGCGCCTCAAATAGAGTGTTCATATCATTGTAAGCTTGCTAAATCTGAACAAACTTCTGTTGTTTCTCCAACGGATCCATCGTAGCCACAACTTCTTCATTCAATACCTAGATTATAGTGCGTACATCCTCCAAACTCTGGTTGCGCCTAGTGATGATGCCCATCCAATTGCTGACTTCTATGAAAATCTGTGTGCACTCAGTTGTGAACTTGTGTAGTGTTGCTTGGGCATTGTTTCCTTCCAACACTATCTTCTCCATATGCTCCTGCAGCTTCTGAGGTTGTTGATCTGATTCTTTCTAATTATGTCACAACTGCACTTCCAGATGCTCGGCGTGAATGGCCAATTGTGACCATGCTCCTTGGAGAAGTTCAATATGATGCTCCAACTCTCCTCCATCATTGGATTTGGGTATTTAGGGTGAGACCTTCCAAATTTTCGGCTAGGCTTTAGCAAGCCTTTCCTGAACTCTTTCCAGTCTATGCTCAACCTGGATATTTGTGCGTTCTTCTTGCTTTCTGCACACTTGCGCAAGGAGTGCTTCCTCCCTTGTGAAATTTATAGACCTCTCGGCTTGATGGAGCCTTTGGTCTAGTTGATCAGTTTATGCTCTGATCATTCCAACTAAGTGTGTTGCTAGCCACTATGCAAGGTCAGCCAATGAAGGGGTTGCATCCTTGGGTGCTCGGACCTGTAGTGGGATTCCACTGGTTTTTGAATGTTCTGATGGAGTCTCTACATTCTCCTCTCCTTTGGATGGTCTTGGCACAAGCCTTAGCCTCAATGTTGATGGAAGGAGTGTCATAAACTATGTTCTATCCAGGTAGAGTTGCAACAACTCTGTGCACTGCTGAGGGTTTTAGAGAACCAACTCCATCTGTTCCTGTGTGGATGTTGTGCTTTTCCCGGAGGTTGAATCTGGTTCCTTTTGAAACTCTAGTAGTTCCTTCTCTTTGTATGGATTCACTTCCGAAGTTATGCTTCCCATGGCACCCTCAACCTTGGTCATTGAGGAAATGTGTTGGGGACTTTGAGATTGCAGCTCCTCTACCGTTTGAGTGTCCTTCTGCTACACAAAAGGTATGATCTATTGGTCTTGGGTGTTAGGGTTCGGGCCAGTCAGCTGAAGCCTCTGCTTTGGTACTTCTGGATTTGGACCAGGAATTTATGGTCTCTTCTTAGGTAACTCTAGGTTTATTTCTGGGAGTTCTGGCTCAAGTAGTTCTGGGGGATCGAGCTGCATGGGCTCTGGATCATTGGTTTGGGGTGGACTGGTGGTTTTTGGGGGTGGTGATTGGGGTTGTGGTCGTGATGTAGGGTTCTCCGTGATGATGGTGGATGTGTGAGGCTCAGGGTCGTCCTAAATATGGATGATGGGGGTTGCATGGACCGTTGAGCGATTGTGGGGGACGACGGATGAAATTGGTTGGGGGTTCAGAACTTTACTCAGTGAGACCCCTATTCTAAACTTCTTATCCACTAGTTCTGTAATGAACGTAGTGCTCAGGATATCGTTGACATCCTTACTTGTCAATAGGGCTTGCTCTGGCAGTTACAGGAATATAGGCAGTGTTATTTTCTTCCGCTCTAGTGGTTGCATATCCTCCTCCTCTTCAGATTCCATATGTGTTGAAGCTTCTTTATTCGGCACCTCATAGCCTGAGCTTGGTCCTACCCCTGCTTCTTTTCCTTTCTTCTTCAGAAGCTTGGTAGGAAACATGTAGTGCATCCCCGAATTGCATGGGTTGCATTTAACTCTTGGCCACAAAATTCCCTCTTTGTCGAAGGCCTCCTCATCTAAGTAGAATGAAAACATCATTGAATGGAAGTCCTCCCTGTTGGCATACCTCGGCCATACAAACGTATGGTGTCAATTCATGATGAAGGCGATGTTCCTCATGTTGCAATTGAGGAGATCCTATGAAATGTGCAACCTCTACATTGCGTCGATGAACCCGTTATACCACTTGGAGAACGTCGTGTTGTTGAAGGTTGTGTTCTCTGAGTCTTCCCTTGAGTGCTAGGGCTCAAACATCTTTGCAAGGCACCCCTTATTTTCTAGCGCCAACGGTCTTCCAGTGGGTGGCATCCACTTTAGCATTGTAAACACAAGAAATAGGTATCCATATGTGAAGGTGCCTCCCTTATCCTGGGCTTCCTCACAAGACACGAGTAGTTCCTCCAATAGGTAAATACACCAATTGAATACTGCACCATTGGTGTAAAAATTAGCCACTAATAATGCATCCAGTGTGCACTGTCCCTTTTAGTATGACCTCATGACTTTGTTGGATATGATGTAGCAGCCAGTCCTAACTGTCTCTGGTAGAATGGGGTCGATTTTGGCTATGTGCCCCCCCCTCTGCGTGTGGAACCTTTCATAGAGGCTGGGCTCCCCTTTCTTTTTGTCATGCTTATTGTGACCATGGATTCCATTGGAAACATCCTTGCCCTCGAGGGACAGTCTCGTAAGCTAGTGGATGTCTTCGGCATGGATTGGATATCGCCTATCCAACCAGAGAATTATGTCGTTCACCCTGCTTATCAGAAACTTGGTGCAACGCACAACTTTTCCAGTGGTATCGAACACTGGTAAGTATCTGACGTTCATGATTGTTGAGTTAAAGAGGTTGATGAATTCAAGATTTGGCACAAATTGCATGCCTCCCAACTCATCTGGAGTGATACTCCAAAATACGTCTATGTTCATCTGGGGGAACAAGACTTGATTTGTTAAGTCGAGATCAAGGAGCTTGACCTGCTCCACCTTCTCCTTGAGATCACCCATGACCTCAACTCAGGGGTTGCAAGGCTCATCTGGTACTGTGTCTTTGGACATGACACTTCAACATTGTGGGATTTGAGTTATCAGAAAATTCTATGGAGAAACAAGGATTGGGGATCACAACTATGGGTCTCAAGATTACACAGGCATGCTCACTCTACAGAATTCAAAAATCATTAAGTGCTTTATGAAAACAATGCATTCTACAGCGAGTTCTCAGAGCCTTATGCTCGGGCTTAGCGGGCAAGTTCAGTAATATTTTTTGTTCATCATGACCCTATGGACACAACTTGGATCTGAGTTGTCCAACGGGATGGGTTAACAGGGTAAATCCTATTGGGCGATTCTATCATTTACTGTGTAGGTTGGACAGGGACGTGGCCGATTTCAAAACTTACTATTTGATGGATGATAATCCTGGAGTGAATACCGATGGCATCTTCGTGTATCACAGCTTTATGGCCTAACTGAATTATGACGGGGTACCGTAATAGCAATAAAGGTTGTGACTGGACTGGGTTCGTGTGGCACATGGACTCAGATTGCGTTTGTATTCTCCCTCCCTCTGACCACAAAGGGGTCCCCATCATATTAATGAATGTCATTAATGGGTTCTTTACGCTTCTGATCCTATGTTGTTGAGTAAGCATTTCTGCATCAAACAACACTTAGAAAAAAAATGAACTACATGTCGTGGTGCAACACTGCACACATCGACTTTATTAATTGAATTTACAAAAATTGCAGAAAACTCAAATATACCTATTATACATGCTGCTTCGAACTAGAGCAAAAATCCTTCAGCTCAAATCTGAGACATATAGGGTTTGAGGCTAGCTCCATTCACCCATCCTGGCCGTAGCATACCATCCAGTTGCGCAAGTTTGACTTCTCCATAAGGTCGGATCTTCGCAACTATAAATGGTCCCAACCAATGCATGCACAACTTGCCAGGATGCTTTTGGGATCGACTATCATAGAGTAGGACATTGTCCCCTTGCGCAACTACTTTATTCTTGATGTTTCTCTCATTCCAAGCCTTCTACCTTGCTTTCTCAACTGACTAATGGAAGTCTTCTAAAAACCTGGCCTTTTCAATTTCTTGTAACTCCATGAGTCTCTGCGCAACTAATTCTTCCTCCGACATGTGTGTGATCCGTGCAATGTATAAACTTGGAGTAATGAATTATGCAGGAACCGCAACTTCTTTCCCATAAACTAAATGAAATGGCGTGTACCTGTGGATTTTATTTGTGGTTTTCCTATAAGCCCATAGTACTGCTAGAACTTTGTCATCCCAATCTTCCCTATTTGCACAACAAACCCTAGTTAACCCTCTCTCCAGAATCTTGTTGAACGTCTCTACTGTTCCATTGGATTGTGGGTGGTAGGGGACGTTGATTTTGTGATGTTGGATCAAGAACTATTCTATAAGCTTTGCTATGGTACTACTGATAAAATGAGCTCCCTGATCACTAGTCAGGCTCCTAGGACATCCAAATCGAGTGATAATATTTCTGAAAATGAAGCTAGAAGTAGTATCAGTAGAGAAATCTTGAACAATTGTTGCCTCAGCCCAGCATGTAAGGTAGTCAGTTGTGGTAATAATGTACCTAGCCTTAAAATGCTTAGTTATGGGGTTGATCAACCCAATGAAGTCAACCACCAACTTCTCAAATGCCTGCAAAGCTCAAACTGGTTGAAGTGGTAACTCATCTCTTCATGATGGCTTACCCACTCTTTGACACACATCGCATGATCTAGCGTATACCTTTGCATCCTTGAAGAGAGTGGCCCACCATAGTCCATCTTGGAGGACATTCTGCGTAGTGGCATTTTCTCCTATATGACCTCCCGCAACTCCACTATGGCACTCCCACAATATATCTTGTCTTTCATGATCCAAGACACATCTCTTGAGGATACTATCTAGTCCCAATTTATACAATTACCCTACAATTAACTGATAGTCTGCTTCTCTAAAAACCATATAGCATTTTTGGGTTGCGGAATATGTTTCTGGGCATGCTCTTGTACTTAAGAAGACTGCTATGTCTTCCAGGTACTCTGGTATGGCCTCAACCCGGAACATATCTGCATCTAGGAGCTGATCATCAACTGCTCTTCCACTTTCCCATGACTCTAATATAGATAGGTGACCAGGTCCTACGTTGCATCTTCCAGGCTTAATGATCACTTCAAAAGAAAATTCCTGAAACAGTAACAACCATCTACGAATTATCCCTTCCAACACAGGTTTGTTAACTAGATATTTAAATGTAGAATGATCAGTAAAGAACTTAAAATGAGAACCTAACAAATAATGTCTAAATTTCTGCAAAACATAAATCATAGCTAAACCCTCCCTTTCTGTCATTGTATAATTGCACTCATCTTGTGATAACTTCCTGCTCGAAAAATAGATAGGATGATCCATGGCTCCATCCCCTATTTGCGCTAAGATAGCTCCTAAGGAAATACCTAAAGCATATACATGGACGTGAAATTTGTTTTCCCAATTTGAAAATATCATAATAGGTGTTGTGTTGAGCTTCTCCTTTAGGGTCTCAAATGATTTATCACATTCAGGGGTCCATTGGAACACTTCGGCCTTCTTTAATATATTTTCCAGTGGTGTAGTGATGTTTTCATATATTCTGATGAACCTGCGGTAGTACCCTATGTATCCCAATGTGGATCGCAACTGCTTAGCACTCGTAGGTGGCGGCATTTTCACAACGACTGCAACTTTGGCTGGGTCTACCAGTACTTCCTCTCGGCATACTATGTGGCCTAACAAGTTTCCATGTGGCACACAGAAGATACACTTTCTGAGGTTCAACGATATCTGCAGTTATCTACACCTGTTAAACATTAGACGTAGTAGTGCTACATGTTTTTTGAGTAGGGTATATACCATTCAATCATCCATATAGACTTCTATAAACTTGTGAATAAATTCTCAGAAATCTGCTATTACAATCCTGGAGAAAATTGAAGGGGCATTCTTTAAGCCAAATGGCATCACATTGTATGCAAAATACCCCCATTCTATTATGAATGTGGTCTTATTTTTTTCTTCTTCAACAATCCTTACTTGGTGGTACCCTGAAAATCCATCTGTAAATGAGTATGATTCTTTCCCCGCAACCTGTTCCAGAACCTCGTCAGTAAAAGGTGTTGGAAAAGGTTCATGCATGTTAGCACTTGGTAAATTTCCTAGAGGTTGAAACAGAAGAAATCTACAAAGGTAACTTTATCCAACCACTTTTAAAGCTGGGATCTAGCCCTTCCAGCTTCAGAGAGGGATCTCTCTATATGATTTAGCTTTGTTTTTAACTTTAGATGTTACGCTAGGTAAAGAAATAGGTACGTTTTGTTGTCAACGTGTTTTTTGAATTGGTTGAGACAGTTTACACATCCATTGGGCTATGGGGTCTGTGTTTAAATAAAAAATGAAATACAACCAAAAATGTGAAGGAAGATTTCCACAGGGCGAGATAATATACTCACTGGATCTTTTAGTAGCTTAAAGGATGGACAGAAGAAAAGATGAGAAAGATAAATTCAACTAAGAAGCAGTTAAGAATTTCTTAATTGAAATCACCAGAAGATAAACATTAAAATCTTTCGAGTCAGAAACAGGGTATCCAAGATAAATCCTGCAACATTTGTTACTCTTAAAGATTAGTTTCAGAAAACAATATGATCAGAAAGAAAGAATAACATTCAACTTAGAGAATAAACATCAACAGTGAATACATGCAAGAATCCTATAAAAGTGCCTCCTTTTATTAATGGAAGATCTCTTCAAAAATGGTACAGTCTGATAGCATCAGGGTGTGANACAACCCTCAATACTTCAAAAGGTGAAGTATTTATAACTCAAATTACAAACGTTCCTGTCATAACTGATCAGGACGTGCTAATTCTATTTTTAGCCTAACTGATTTAACTAATAAAACTGCTTGATGACTTGGTGCAACTGCACGCGGAATTTCTGGGTAGACCATTGATGAAGCCTTTGCACGACCTCATCTGACTGGATAGGTGACTGGACCTGGACAGCTCATCTACTAATCGAGCAGATCGCAGAGTTCCTCCCATCTAAGATGACTAGGCATAGTGACTTTGAGCAGTCTCTGATACACTTCGTCCATTTCCGTATACTTAGCGAATGTGGGCTTAGTGAGGAATATGTATCGAATCTCGTGTTGGATACTGATGTCCAACTGAAGGGCATCCAGGAAATCTTTGCCAGTGATGCTCCCTTGTATGCCTGCAAACTTTGAACTATCCTTGGACACCTCAGCCAATCTCTTCTTGTAATCTGGAAGTGTCATCAGTTTATCATTAATAACTTTCAGATTAGGTAGACCTTTCTTTTGGAGAGCCTCAATCTTATTAAAAAACCTTTGTACCCCATGGTCCATGATCTGAACCTTTTCTTCCAATTGAAGCATTAATCCTCTCTTGGTCAAAACTCTCTTGACCTCAAGGATGGTCTCTGTTCTGTCTTCTATCTTCAGCTCTTCTAGCTCTTCTCT